>JAVTVY010051107.1:0-26156 GCA_036873755.1 Hanleya hanleyi
TCATATCTAGATATGTGCCAAATTTCTTGCTTGTTTCCAAAAGTGCACAAACATTGTGCTATCTCACTGGATTATGGTTAATGGTTTCCAAAGAATGTCATCTAAATCTCTTCACCATTCAAACAGAATTGCATATTCATGGAAATTCAATGTTCAGCTTTACCTTCACAATCGCCAAAATATCATAAAACAGACATGAGTATTAACTATGAAAATCTACAGAATAACAGCAATATTATATCAAAATAAACTGTCCACTATGCTCTTTCCCCGGCTACTATATATCGTAAAAGGAATATAACACTCGATTCAAGTCCAAACCAGTCAGTGTCTGGGTATTCCAAGAACGCCAGTTTTCCGTAGTTACCCCGGTTCCTCTGAATTCACCTGTCGTATGCCTAACATAATTGAATGGAACTAATCAGAGCTTCTGTGATGACTGCTCTAGGGAACTAGGGTATCATCGTCAAGCCCGGTTACTGCTTCAGGAAGTCGAAAAGTAGGCGGATTGGGTAAGTGTACCGGAAACCCCACACCGCGGAAAATATTCAGCAAAAGCGTGATACACACCCCCACCTAAAATCAGGCTGATTGAAGGAATCGTAATCTCTGTCAAAGATCAGAATGGGCTTGCTTATCTTTCGCCTACTCTTTGTAACTAATAATCAGAAGCCGGTGGTACGTTCGGTAAGTATGGCATATGTTTCTATTCAGCTGCAAATTTATTTCAATTCACTGTTCGATAACATGCCTCGTCGGGGACTATTTTTCGTGCCTGAGCATTGCTTTCATCAGGCAGAGAAAAACGCAACATCATCACTTTGTTTGAGGATGCCATCGGTGGCCTAGTATTCTGAGGCGTTCCAATGGTGATCGCTAGCCTTTACTCGGCTAAACCGGTGCGGGTTCGAGCGCCCAGCTGGCACATGTGTGAAAGTTTGCCAGTTACTTGCCGACGGGCTGTGGTTCTCTCCGGGTATTCCCGCTTCCTCCATCATCCAATCCTGCTGTCAGCATATGAGTGAAACAACTTTGAATGTGACATTGACCCCCCCTCCCCCTCCTTCTCATCACTTTGTTTGAACATGCGTACACCCTTGAAATTTCTACTGTCGACCCATGTCAAGAAGTTTATCAGCTTGCCGCGCTTGAAATGAACTAATTTCTGTCGAAATATAAAAGTCTAAATTCAATTAAGGAATCAGGTAGGTACACACAATCACATATTATTATCTATAAACGTGCCGCTCGAGAGAATACGTTGTTATGCAGAACTTGTTGAAATGAAAAGGAGTGGAAGCGATTACAACATAGAGCCGTTAAAGTGATACTTCGGCTGTTCTTCGAAACTGCCAAGCGCAAATGACTTCATGTAAAACAGCAGTTAAACTTGAGAGAGAAATTCCATCTTGTAGTTTATTTGTGTGTTTCTTCGACTGTATGAAGAAGACGACCGCTTCCTCTCTCGTCTTGTAAAATAGAATCTACCAATGAACACCTGCAATTGACACATGTATATTTCACACAACCGTGCTGAAACACTCAATGATTGCACGGTTAGCAAGTTGTTATAGATACAAGTGTTACAGAATATAAAATAATAGTTTGAGACTATCCAGGAATCACAAAGTACGGTCAGGTAGACAGACGACTCCGAGTGGAGCCTTTTATACCTCCAAGAGCGAGCAGTGAGCACTATCGATTGTATGCCGTGAGTGTGGAACAATCTATCTCACTGTGTAAAAAGGCATCAAGTCTACTCATTTGTAAAACGTTACTAGCAAGAGACATTTTTTTACCAAAAGAACACGATTTTAACAATGACCATAATCTATCTGCAACATAGTTTTCTTCGGGGCCCTCGGTGGCCGAGTGGTCTAAGGCGCTTCGCTGGTGACCGCTAGCCTCACACCGCTGAACCGGCACGGGTTCGAGCCCTGCTGGTCCATGTGTGAAAGTTTGTCAGTTACTTGCCGAAGGGCGGTGGTTCTCTCCGGGTACTCCGGCTTCCTCCACCAACCAAACTGACTGTCACCATATGAGTGAAACAAACTTGAGTGTGACATTAAGACAAATTCCCTCCCTCCCTTTTATGCATATTCTTATCTGTTACATGTTGTCGTAAATATTCAAACTTCTATAGTTTAATGAATTCATTATTTTATTATGTTATATATTCATTATTTTATTCTTGTCGCCTCTAATTGCGTCCACTGGGTCTATTAAGGCCCACCTTCCGGTGTATCTAGGTGGCATATATAAAAACTAGAGCCTTAGGCGCTGAAACGGGCTATTTAAATATAAAATAGGCTGTTGGAATAATTCCACTGACTCTTTAATGTTCAGTCCCGTGGCGAAGAGGCAAACAATCTGTAGTCTCACACATTTCTCCCAACAAGGATCTCTGGTGAATTAGTGTAATTGTACAACCAGTCACCATGGTAACGGTACCTTCTACAACCAGTCACCATGGTAACGGTACCACCTGTGCTCACGTTTTTCCTCACTTTCAGACAGGACCATCAGTCGCTACGGGTCTAAATCGCTCCGTGAAAAAATAAAAGTGAAAATTTTCTTGTCCGATGTGTGAACCTCCCAAAGTTGTTCTGCCTTATATCGCCTACGGTATGAGAATGAATTAAATAAATAAATTAAACAATTGCTCTACGTAATATTTGTATATAGTCATCTCTGCTATACATTGTAGCCGAGAAGGGTCACCGCGTGTCAACGAACACAACATATTAAAGACACAAATAGCACAACACACAGATGTATGGTGACCGATTAGGGCCACCGCGCGCCCATTGAACATAACTAACATCTCGCGATCCGAAGTCGTCATCCGTGAAACGAAGCCAACATCCCGCGGAAACAACACCCCGCGACACTAACCCACCACGCTGTGACCTCGTGGGTTCATGTCGCGAGATGCTGGCTTCTTCCCGGGGGTGTTAGTTATCAGGTTAGGGCAAAAAAATAGATGGAGGTAAAAAAAGGTCGTTTTCGCACAATATATCAGTCCACATAATGAATTCTGCCAAATAATCTTGAGGCGCACAAAGACATATTTATCTGCATCGAATGGTAGTTAAAAAAGTAATTGTCATCTATCTAATTGTCATCTATCTAATTGTCATCTATCTAATTGTCATCTATCTAATTGTCATCTATCTAATTGTCATCTATCTAATTGTCATCTATCTAATTGTCATCTATCTAATTGGCATCTATCTAATTGTCATCTATCTAATTTGCATAATAACAGGACAAACGTCTGTCTCGCTGTTTAAACAACATTGACTGGTTCTTCAAATAGTAAATTAATTTTAGGTCATGGAACAATAGATATATTAATGCGCCTGAAGTGTTGAAGCATTGTTTAATTAGGAATCAAAAGTTATTGGGCAAAAACGACCCTTTTTACCTCCATTTTAGAGAGCGGGATCGCCCAACCCTAGTCATGTTCAGGGGCGCGCGGTGGCCCTAATCGGTCGCCATACATCTGTGTTTTTGCTGTTCTTTGTGTCTTTTATATTTTGTATCGTATGTTCGTACGTGGGAACCATTGATTACCACAGCCGGATGCAAAGCCGGATGCATTCAAGTGGAACATCGAATATGTGTCATTATCTTGATTTATTACGACGGCCAGTTAAAGAATTATGACGTAGCTGCATATATCTGTATCATTTTACAGTTTAACACAGAATCACTTGACACAGAAACGTGATTCTTTCTGTATACCTGTGGATGACATCGTTTAGACTCTTACCGGCCAGTAATCATAAGAGGCAAGGAAAGGCACGTTAGAAATCAACGTTTCCGTTTCTCATCCTTTGCACCCTAGATTCCGACATAGATTGCATTCCAAACATAGATAGATAGATAGATAGATAGATAGATAGACCAACGTGGCTTCGAGAAAGGACGTGAAATATACCGGTATTATTAATATGAGGGAAAAGGTGGGCAAGGTACCATAATTACACGGAAGGAGAAAACGAAAGTAAGTCTATCAATTATATTCTCCGAAAATTATATGATAGATTTTCAATACAATTCAATGAAAATGAGTAAAAATATTATGATCATATTGAGATTCAATAATTTTGTTTGCTTGAAAACTAGTTCATTTCCATAAAAAGAATGTCATCGATAATGCTTTGAGGACGCATTAATTTTCCAGTATCCCTCGCGATAGGATTTTCTATACCTTATCAGTTTTTACTCAATTAAATTGCAATAAACGATGTACCGGTATATATCTTCTGAAAGCTATACATCCAGGGATTCTGAAGACAGTGACACAAATTAATTATTTGAAAGAGGTTTGGGAAAATAGAGAGGTTTTTGAAAAAGCCTTCAAAAATCTTCGCTAATTACTAATGAAAGCTATTTGAACTTTTAAATTCCTACAAAATACCCGTCAAACAATTAGAATACCTCATTTTATTTTATTTCGTCCTGAAAATAGTTTTATGATCGTTGAACACTTTGAAGAAAGTTAATTACTCGATCAATTGCTCACCATTTGTAAAATAAACATGCATGGATAAGCTGCAGTGGTCGGTTGGTATCCGCGATTTGTCTGAGAGTGAATTTTTAAAACCTGATTTTCCGTATGAAGGAATACTTTTTCGTGATAATTCTTTCACCAACACATAATGTATGATGTATGTGCATAATGTATGTTAATATTTTAGAAAAACAAATTCGAAGATTTCACACCTGCTAAGGATAGTGAAACATTAAAGCACATGGTATTTGACGGGACGTTGAAACATACGTTATTTAACGACACACGTGAATGGACTCTCGATTCAATGCTTATCACATGGAGAACCGGGTATTGAATTTACCAGATCGCTTTGATAGCTATAGTACGCCAGTTTTGTTGACAGTGACATTGTTGACATCGATAGTTTCTTATCCGCTGAGAAAGAAACAACACCGGATGGTAAGTAGAAATAAATGGTTACACCTGCAAAATTTGAAGACATTTTGTGTTATATTTACTACCAAAATATTTGCTTCCTGGCCCTGAAAATAAATACGAATAAATTTGTAACATTGAAGAGGTGTCGTGAGTAGTGTATAAAAGGTAAATTGAGTCAACTTTCACCCGGATGTAGTGACGTCATGAGGAGGATTGAGGAGGAACTAGTGGCGCCATCTGTACACTTTGGATGCAATGGAGACAACTCGATCTGCCAACTGAGTTTGGTCGCCATCTTGAATTTTTGAGGCGGTGTGGGCGGCCATCTTGAATTGTGTTGAAAAGGGGATGTATTCCTCCGCGGTGATGCGGTCCTGGCGGTGATGCGGTCTGCCTCCGCGGAGAAAAAGTAGTCCCTAGACTGGAAATACGCTGCATGGTCCGATGGGGTCGAGTGAGGTATGAAAGTGAAGCTTATCGGTTGGTGTGAATGAGGCGTGACCTTTGGACATGTATAGACTTGTTTGTCTGGGGTTTTTCCCCATGCCGTCATTGACTCCCAAACTGGTGGGTTCCAATGGCGGCATCGAGTGAGAGATCAAGGCATGTCCTGACTTGTTCTGCGTTGTACAGTTCTGCCATGCGGAGGATGGGTACTAGGATTTCGCTGACGTCCTAGTAATAAACATAATCTATAGGTGTTGTACCATGTTAATAGGATCAGTCTAGCATCTGTACCACCCTAGGGTCGAGCGTTTATTGTCCCGTGTATCTCCGCAAGAAATCAACAAACAAAATGGCGGCTCCAGGATGGTGTGGGGACGCCCTTTCCACATCACGGCGTCGATCCTAACCATAGCGACATCTGCACACACTGACGCAAGGGAGACAACTCGTGTGGACCAAGGGTATGGAAATAGACGTTTTGGGATCTAGGGGAGCCACTATTGGTCCAGTGGGGTCATATGAGGTATCAATGTGAAGCATTCGTGAAGGGGCATCTGATGGGGTGGGTGTGGGGTTGAAATATCGCCATTCTACGCATGCGCGGGGGCCAAAGGGTATGAAAATAGACGTTTTGGAGCTAGCGAAGCCAATAATGGTCCGATGGGGTCGAGTGAGGTATCAAAGTGAAGCTTATGTGAAGGGGCATCTGACTGGACTAGTGGGTTGAAATAGCGTCATTCTGCGCATGCGCGGTGGCCCAAGGGTATGAACATAGACGTTTTGAGAGCTAGGGGAGCCCCTAATGGTCCAATGGGGTCATATGAGGTATCAATGTGAAGCATTCGTGAAGGGGCATCTCACTGGACTAGTGGGTTGACATAGCGTCATTCTGCGCATGCGCGGTGGCCAAAGGGTATGGAAATAGACGTTTCGGGATCTAGGGGAGCCACTATTGGTCCAGTGGGGTCATATGAGGTATCAATGTGAAGCATTCGTGAAGGGGCATCTCACTCGACTAGTGGGTTGACATAGCGTCATTCTGCGCATGCGCGGTGGCCCAAGGGTATGAAAATAGACGTTTTGAGAGCTAGGGGAGTCCCTAATGGGCCGATGGAGTTGAGTGAGGTATCAAAGTGAAGCATTCGTGAAGGGGCATCTGATGGGTTGGGTGTGCGGTAGGAATATCATTCTGCGCATGCGCAGACGCAATGCGGAGCTCTCGTCCAATCAGAAGCGAGTATTTCAAATCCGTCACAGAGCTCTCGTCCAATCAGAAGCGAGTATTTTGACCCGGTGCATTATGGGACATATCCAAGATGGCGGCACGTATGTTCAAGATGGCGGCACATCCGGTGTCGAATGCGCAGGTCACGTGGGGGTTGTGACGTCACTTCCGGTTTTTTTCAGAATGCTCAAACACACGACCTCCAACTTTCCCGGCCCCGGCCCCGCCCCGGCCCCCCAGCGTGCGCGCGCGCGCGGGTTCTCCGGCCGCAGCGCGCGCGCGTCATCACCGGCAGTGCGCGCGCGGGTCAAAAGGTCACATCCAGGTCAAAAGGTCTCCCTTTCGGCAAGGTTCGGAGAATACATAGAACTTATAGTCATCAACTTAATCTATACGTGTTGGACGAGTCTCTTCACTCACCGTATACACGCACCTCAATGAAATGCCCGCTCCAAACCTAGACCAAAACACGTACTTGGTCGGTGGGCTGATTTCATTGGCTCTCTATTTTACTATAGTGCTCTTGCATTCTAACCTTGATGGGTTACATTTTGGCCCCATCCTACACCACTGATTTCAGTTTGACTGAATTTCCACATTGGGCATTGATGCATTATGAATAAAACACACAAGACAGGGTTTTTTGGTGAGATCTCATTTTTTTTATTCAGTGAACAACAACAACGTGAGAACAACCACGTGAAAACTGAAGCCCAGAACAAGGGGCTTGTAATTAATTGAAGCCCAGAACAAGGGGCTTGTAAACTGAAGCCCAGAACAAGGGGCTTGTAATTAATTGAAGCCCAGAACAAGGGGCTTGTCAAATTAAGCCCAGAACAAGGGGCTTGTCATTAACTTAAGCCCAGAACGGGACTTGTACATTGAAATGATGGGCGGCCCAGTCATAGACGAGTACATCGCGGTCCTCGGCCTGGGGGTACTCGTCAAACATCTGTACGATGGTAGATAAGGGTCTTCCTCGGCATCGATGATACAGGTAAAACAAGCAATATTGTCCGCACACGCCACTGGTCAGGCTTTGCAACGTTTGACTGTTCCAACACCACGTCTCTGTGCCTTGATCCATGAAGTCTGTTAAATCGGGATGGAGGGGTGGCAGACCGTACGGGTCAAAGCATTCGCCCTGCTGTTCTGTCAAGTACACGGCCACCCAGTGTTCACCGGGCCGATCCATCGGGTCCGTGTTGAGAACGTAAGCAGCAGGATACATATGGTCTAATGGAAACACATCCCGGGCGAACACCCCTTGAAAGACCATACGTGTCTCTGGGTCATTCTCCAGCACGGTGGTTATCTGGTCTGTATCCATGTTAGGTGGAGAAGTCACACAGGACGTTGCGCGCCTTGTCCACTTGAATGATGTTGTCAAACTCGGCGTAGCAGATCACATTGACGGTGGTCGCCAGGGCTCGTGCAAAGTGGATTTTCAACCGTAAGTTGCCTTGCTTGGCCAGGGCCAGCTGATGGTCGTTCTCTAAGGTGGGGGTTAGATCGAAACAGAACAATGTGTATCCGTTCGCGTAGTCCTCCCGACTGATCATATTCCCTTCGTCCTGGTTGATTTGACCGGTGGCTGTAAACAGGCTCTGATAGGCTCGAATGAAACTCCTCCGCCCAAAGTTCGGTGTTAAGGCCGTGGCTGGCACCTGTTGTCCATCCACATGCAGGGCCACAAAATTGATGCCGAAATGTTGAAAGTCAAACGGATTCTCTGGGTAGGCTCCGCTGAAACTGGTATTTTCCACACAGGCCAGGATCAATCGCTTGGGTAGTTCCCCCAGGAACAGGTTTTCTTTGTTGGCGCCCATATTTCCAGCAGGCACAGAGAACACTTTGGTTTGTACACGTCGGATAGGGTACTGGGCTGGTTTTGTTTCCAAGGCTTTCATGTGTCCCAATTGAACGGCTGGATTCGGTTTCACTTTTCGGACATACAGCACTGCCTCTTGGATGACAATCTTATAGTCCGCTGCATGCCCCTCTACGTTAGTGGCCATCAAGGCGAAGGTCGGAGGCGCCCGTATCAGTCTTGTTCAAGAGGTACCGGTCTTGCATGAACATGTCTGTGTGCAGTCGACCCATCATATCCACCGAGGCACTGTTCGCAGTGAAAGCCTTCCGTTTGTTATATCCCCCATTGTCCACCGTGTCCATGTGCTCGGGCGTGTCCTTGTAGAATAAAGCGGTTGTCAGCTGAGATTTTTTAGCCTCTCGGCCATACGACAACAGTGTCTCGATGTAGGCTCGATAGGGGTACGTGTTGGTCGAGTCACTGATGAGTTTGTCGCTGAGAAAAATATCCACCTGTTGAAACATCGAGTGCAGCCAGAGATTCGTCGGGCCCACCGTTGCAGCTTGGACGATTCTGGTGCCATCCCCACTGACCACCTTGGCTTTCACATACAAGTATGTATGGGCTAAATCCACATAGGCCGTATCCGCATTACTGATGGTGAACTCGATGGGCCCGGTTTCGTTGATGCTGGAGAGCGGGAGATGCTCCACCCATAATCCTTGATCGACACTGGTCTGTGTGGGCGGCACGGTCCACAAATCAAATTCACTGTTGGTGGAGGGGCAGGACTCGGCGTGGATCAAGGACATGTTTTAAGAAAAGATATCCTTTGTCTTCTTCGATGTGCGTCGTCGCTGGGTCGGTCGTCGACTGGTGTGTGGTCTCGGTGGGGCAGCTCTTTTATTCCCTACGGTGCGTTGTGCTTTGGCCACCAAGACGCCTCCCGCTTCTTTGGCCCGCCGTTTCAAGGATTCTTTGGGTGCCGTACCCCCCAAGACATCACCGGCCACTTGCAGTCCACTGCGTACCGCTTGTTTGGCGATTGCTTTCACCCCACGCGTCACCAAGGGCAGGAACGTTTTGACGATGCTGCCGAGTATGTTCCCCAGTCCATGTCCTCGTTGCATGCGTGCACCGCTAAAGACCGGAAAGCCACCCCCGGCCTGTTGGGCATAATAGTCCATATAGCTGCGTGCATCGCACTCGTAAGGTACTTTCATTATGCAAAGTGGGGAGCACGTGCTTGTCGAAAATGAAGTGTCAGCACCACTTTTCCTCGTTCGAATGCCACCGGTCGTCCCGTGTCATCTCTTATATCCACCGTGATCGTGTTGATGTCAGTTTGTCGTACGGGCAAGTAGAGCATGTGGGTGAAACTGTGGGTGACTTGACCTCCATACGTCTTTTTAATGGGGACCACCCGTAACAGAGGTGTGTTGATATCGCCCACGATGTGGTTGTCCACCACGTCCGAGTAGACGTAGAGTCCGTACATACCCGACTTCATATCCATCGGCATCTCGCCATGGTGTTCGGTGGGACCAGCGAACGTCTTTAGATCGAAACCCAGCATTTGCTGTAGGATAGGACTCAGTACGACACTCGCCTTGCGGTGACGATAAGCTCTGCCTTGTCGTTGTGTGCGTTGTAATCGAAGTCCACGTGATTCTTGAAGGGATAGGCTTTGATGGGTTTTGAAGTATTCGTCACCTCCTGTAGAGCCTTATAATGCAACAGTCTTGACAGCCCACCCATGAACTCTTTGGGGGTATCGTTTGGCCTTCGGGCAGGGTGAGTCGGGTGTTTTTGCCTTCGTAGGTCATCTCGTACCAGACTTCATTGGCTCGCACGTTGTACCACGAGTAAGGGTATTGGATATCCACGAGGCCACATTCCCAGCGTCCAGGTAAATGCAACGGTTGCGGTAACTGGGTGACGTACTTGGCCACGGTGTTGTCAGGAAACACATCCAGCGAACTGTTACTGGGTAGGGTGAGGTAAAACATGGCGACTGAGCTGTCCTGCTGCTGCTGTTGGTTTTAATAGGTGTTCCAGGCCTTGGGCGGTTGTGTCCGGTGTCGTGTTCGTCGCGTTGACTTGCTACGTGTCACGGCTCTGGAGATGTGGGGTGTCCTGATCGAGGGTGGTTTTTTAAAGGTCTGAAAAGAAAGTGCCCGTTGTGGTGGTGGAGTTTTGGGGGGTGACTCCGGTTCCCAGTCGGCTTCCCAAGGTTGTGGTGAGAGTCGTGGTGCACGAGTCGGTGAGTCACGCTGCATAAAGGCCCAGCGGTGGGGGGTTCCCACCAATTCCTGTGGTACATGCATGTCTTTCAAGCCTTGAGCGAAGACCTCCCATCCTCGAGGATCCGTATGCGACCTGCGTTGACGCATCAGATCATTCACTAAATCCGTCATGTGGGTCCCCGGGACCACCTGATTCTGTACCAGGAGTTCGCCTTTATCATTCCAAGTCATGTTAGGATTCTGTTTCATCCGTTGTAATACCAGGCCAGCTTGTTTCTTGAACGATGCAGGTACACTCTTCAGCACTTCGTCTTCCACCCACTGTGGGGCTGTGGGGGCTACCCCTGGTAATGGCGGCTGTTGGAACGGTGCTGAGGTCGGCGGTCTGTCACGTGGTGGTGGTGGTGGTGGTGCTGTTGCTGGGGTAGAGCGAGTTTTGTATTGGTCCATGAACGTCATGTACCGTTGAAGCGTCTCATTGTACCGTTGTACTTTCTCACTGTCGCTTAACCCCGGTCTCTGTAAGATCTGTTGCATCTCTCCATCGAGGGTGTTTATGGTCTTCACCGTAGGTGGGACAGGGTAGGGCGATTGGAGGTTTTGAAGGAACCGTGGTTCGACGAGGACCATTTTTTTCGTGTGGTTCATTGTCGGCCGAAGAGTCCACCCAATACTGGACCCAACACAGAAGCGGCCAACGGTGCTAAGATGGCCCCGAGAAAGCCGCCTTTCTGTAACACCTTTTTCTTTTGTGTTTGAGGGACCCGCTTCTGGACTAAGGTTCGGAGACCTGTCTTATGCTTGGCCAACTTGGTCTTCTGAGCCGGAGTCAGTGGTACGTTGCCTTTTAACAGGTTGTACCCGATCTCGCACAGACAGCGTACAAGGTCAGGGTCCGCACCGCGTACAATGGTTCGGACTAACTCGGGTGGGGCCGTCTTCAATACACGGAGCGTGGGAGCGTGCTTCCGTACTCGCGCAGACATCCTGTACAACTAATGCTAGAACCCACAACTCTGCTCCTTTTATCTACCTCAGAGACAAGGTCAACCCTGCTGTGGTATTCATTCTTTTTATTATTCCCCATCATCAAACACACAGACCCCAGCTGGGGGAGCCACTGTGGGTGTGTTTACATTATTTTTGCATGTACACGTGGTGGGCCTCTCCGGGAAAGATGCCGGTCCGTAGTCGAAGATGTTCGGGGGTGGCTTGCTTCAGGTCGAAGAGCATATACCCGTGCTGAGGGGTTGTGGCATCTTTAAAGGCTTCCAACGCAAACGGTGTGCGGCCGGGATACATCTGTCTGGCCAGGTGCAGCAGTTGAGTGGTATCTCTCGGGTTTTTGAAGACCACCAGGTAGTGGGCATTTAAGCTGATATTCCGATGTTCTTTGTTTTTACTGAACAGATTCTGCACAATGTAGATGATGCTGAGCCGTCGATGATGGCTGCCTTTGGTAAAGAGTTGGGTCACCCGCGCATCCGTCTCCGCCATGAGATCATCCAGAACCACCAAGGTGTCGGGTTCCAAATCGGCCAGGTTGGGTAGGCCTTCCACGAACGTGATATGGGGCATTGCTGCATACGCTTCCTGCCATTCTCCGTAACACCACACGACTCGAGCAATGGGTGGGGTGATCATGCTGTCGGCGTGTTGAAGGAGCTTCCTGACGAAGTGCGTTTTGCCGGAACCCGTCGGTCCTGCGATGACGCAAGTGAAGGGATGCTGCCAACGGGGGTCCATGGTTCCAGGTGTATCCGTTGTCGTGGTAACCCGCTCTTGTAAATTTCGTACGAGTGAACTGGAGTGGTGGTGGGTACAACGTCGGTCGTCGTTGTCTGTTCACTGCGAGGGATGATGATGGTGGTGGTGGGTACAACGTGGGTCGTCGTTGTCGGTTCACTGTGAGGGATGAAATCCGGTGGGTGTTCAGACGTAGTGGATGTACTTGGTGTAGGTGTGGAGCTCGACGTGGCTTGTACACGGGGTGTGGTGGTGACTGGGCTCGATACGACTGGTGCTCTCTGTAGACCGGTTTCACTGGTGGCTGGTGTTCTCAGTTGGTTAAGTCACGTGCTGACATAGGCTACGTCGTAAAACACACCTCCGTACAACACACTCAGCAGGGTTAGCAATAGCACCCCAAAGCCCACTTGTGCTTTGCGCGTTTTGGGAGACGCTGTGTTCAGAGGCAGCTGCTGTTTGTCCATAGCACTGTGGTCGGACGTGGAATGAAGGCGGACGGCAGTGGTGTCTCGCTTTATAGTCGTTTCACCTGGTTGGCAGCGACCCAGGAATTGAAGGAACTGGCCCAGCCTTGCCATTTGACGAAATGAAACAGTTTGCCACGTCGACGTTCCGTTTTCAAAATCTGCTCCACCGTGTAGTAGTCTTGCTGTGTTTTTACAACAGGCTGTAATTCCGTCTCGTAAAACGTCCCCAGCAACGTTTCCCCTTGGAGATCTTCCAGTTCATAGACTCGCCGCTGTCGGGGTAGGCGCCGTTTAATCAGGAAGTGCTCATCGCTCCAGTTGGGCAAGTAACTTTTCTCGAACTTGTCCTTGACTTTACTGATCCGTACAGGGTCCCCGACCTTGTACACCGCCTTCGTCGTTCGCTGCGATGGCCTGGGGTACAAGACACGCCGGACTTGGGCTTCATTGCGTTGGGTCACGGTAATGGGGGCTCTCTCTATACTCCGATGATAGGCTCGATTGTAACCCCTCACCAGTTTCGGGAGAACATCGATGTACCGCCTTGTATTCTCATAGGTGAAATATTTATACATGCGGCCTTTGAATGTCCTGTTGAACCTTTCCACCACGGAAGCCTTGGTCTCGTTGTACGTATGGAAGAAAAACACCTTCTGTTTCTTGAGAAAGGCTTGGAACGGTCTGTTGAGGAATTCCGTGCCTTCGTCGGTTTGCAAATACAAAGGTTTGCGCCCGGTCTTGAAGATGTCTTTGATTCGTCCGGATGGGTACCACCCACGCATACTTGGATAGGATATCGATGCACGTCAAGATATACCGATTCTCATCGTTGTGTTTGGCAAAGGCGCTCATATCGACCAAATCCGCTTGCCACTGGGCATCTATTCCTCCCACGATGACCCGGTTCCGTAGAAAATGGCGACGGACAGCTCGATGTAAGGTATAGGTGTCTTGTCTTCTTAACCAATCTCGGACTTGGGCACGTTGTATCCCCTGGGGTTTGGCCGCTCGATAGAGAGCCGACAATGCACTATAGGCCGCCGGACTGTCGGGACTGTAGTATAAGTTATCCAATACCTTCTCCCAGCGCTTCATGGTGACAAAATGATGATGCACCCTGGCTCTATCGTTTATTTATAACGGGTATATCTTGGGCCGGAGTTTCTTTCTGATTTTCTTCATGGGCTTTCACAGTGTCCATGGTAAATGACCAGTCCAACTCGTCTGATGACCGCTTGATAAGCACTTCATCCACATCTACCACGGCATCTTCCAATGCAGACCATAGATCAGGGTGAAGGGTAAAATGCACTGTACCCCCATCTAGCCGAGCCAATTGAGCAAAGAAAGGGCCGCGTCGGATGTACACATCGTGACACAAGTGGATGAGGTCGCCGTCCAGTTCACCAGACAACACCCGTTTGAATTTGGTCCAGCCCTCTCGGGACAGACGAATGTGAGCCGGGCACGGTTGTGTAGGGTCCGCATGTGTCTCCCACCTCCTCCATGATATCGACCTTATCCGCATACACGTGCAGGAAAACCTCGGGGGTCAAGCTGAGATACGCCAGTATCATATGCTCCCCCATGGTCAGTACGTGAATGGTACCAGATTTGACTGTTTCTCGTATTTATAGGGAGAACCCCGTGAGATCAAAGCATCAGGTGGTCATATCACTGGGCTGACTGAGTCTAGCCGGGTAATCAATGGCATCGTCGTCGGGTTGATGGCTAGACAGTTGTTCATTGGGTTCTGCCGCCGATTCTCTCAGGGCACGAGCCCACTCCAACTCGTCTGATGACCGCTCGTCCGGTGTAAACAGCTGGTCCACGATAGGCACCACTTTCTCGAAGGCTATCCACAGATCGGGGTCTAGGGTGAAACTTCGCGTAGGGTCTTGGTAGCGGCCCAGACGTGGGAAGAAGGGTCCACGGTATACGTAGATGGCATTGTCTATGTGGATGACGTGTCCATCGAGCTCGCCGCTCAACACCCGTTTAAATTTGGTCCAGCCGTCACGGTGTAGGGTAACCGTATTCGATACGGTCTCAGCGGGCGACCAGCAAACATCTCCACGGTCTTCCACGAGGGTGACTTTATCTTCATAGACGTGTAACCCCACCCGGGGTGTAAGGGGCAGGATGGCTCGTAGGACGGGTGACATGCTTGGTCCAATCACGATCGTTGAATGACACACACTCTGTCTGACACTCGTATTTATAGTCAGGTCCCACTGTCAATACCACAGCGCCAAATTCAATAGGGCACAGACTAGTGTGAGGCCAACCAGCCGGTGCTGGTTCCGGCGTGAGCGCTCGTGGTCCATAGCCCGAGCATCAAGGATGGCTGTCATAGTCCAGTAGTGGTGAGTGATGGCACACCTCTCCATCGAGTGCACTCTGTCGAGGACCGCTTCTGTGCCCCTCGTTGTCGTCGCCATCTGCAAACATGGACCGGACCACTGCTCGGTAACCCGTGAGTGAATTCACCACGGTGGCATGCTGTAAAATGCGAGTCGCATAGGGCTGGATCTCCGTCATGGCTCTGCAACCGTAGAAATGAAGGTGTGGGATCCAGAGAGACGTGTTTTATAGATCATGGCACACATGTGCGCCTAGACGTCGGGTGTAGTCCGTGATACGTACTATTCTGATGGGTTAGTCCAAAAAAAGAGAGCAACAACAACAACACAGATTACAGGTCAATCCTTTTATTATGCGTGAATAACCTGTGAACATCATATGCATGTAATAACCTGTCTGTAGGGGTTTCCCACAATTCCGTTCACCTTCGTGTCTTTTCGTGTACGTCCGTGTCTTTTCGGGGACGTCCGTGTCTTTTCGGTAAAGTCCGTGTCTTTTCGGTAAAGTCCGTGTCTTTTCGGATCGGTGACGTCCGTGTCTATCATCCGGGCACTTCGCGTCTGCGCCTGCATTGGGTATGTATGAGGGTCTTCATGTGCGCGCGTGCAATGCGGCTCAGTCGTACACCAGTACACCAGTTTCGATCCTCGACTTGGGGTAGAGTGTGCTAAAAATAGATCACCAGCTAGCGTGCTATAAAAGGGGAGCGACCTTGCCGTTTCATCAGACTCTCTGTCAACCACCAAGATGTTCACTTGCACAACTTGCCAGAAGCAGTTTACTCGTCTAGATAATTTACGACGCCACGAGGCCTCCACCCACAACGATGCACGGTATACTTGTATAACCTGCGCACGGTCATTTAATCGGGAGGATGATTTACTCCGCCACGAACGCTCATTCGATGAGGGCGCGACGGAACAATGTAAGAATTGTGGTCAACTCTTCAAACGACGCAGTCAGTTGAGACGGCATCAGCGTTTGATTCATGCCCCGTCTCCACGGTTTTGGCGACAACTTCCTACTGAAGAGGAGCCGCGGAAGGTCAGACCCAGTGAAGATAAGCCCGGGGAGACGAACGCCACTGGTGATGCGATGACGGAGAGCCCGCCTATACCCACAGTTGGGAAGAGCCTGGATTTCCAGCCGGACCCCACCGTTACGGTTTCGAGTGATACGTCATACATCGAACATTTTCTGGACGAGCCCATAAATGTTCCTAGCGATCTCTTACCCGAATATCATCCAGAGAGTGACATCTCTCGGCGCCATTGGACCATGACACGGCACTGTTTCCACCGTCATCGCCCTATTCAAGATATCTACAATTTCCCACTGACCAAGCTCACCCGTCTACGCAGCTACGTGGAAACCATCTTCAATGACCAACCTACGGCCTTCACGTTAAATGTAGCATTTGGGTACATCTTATGCCATAAGATGACGGGTGAATTGCGCTATTTCTATTCCAGTGCCATCCACCCAGTGTACGACCAACCGTTTACCATCATTGACCGGAGGTCACTAGAGATGATGCTGGACCAAGTGGAACAATTGGATGTCTTAGGATGGGCCCAACAACAACGATCCAACACCAAGTGGACAGTGAAGAGGGTGACCAATGTTACATTTTTCCTTACCAAGGTGATTCACCACTGCCATCGGTTGAATGCGTCACTCGTGCACTGATGAATACCATAACATGCCGTACATGTCTACATGCTGATCATTGACTTGAGCTCAGTAAACACTTGTACCTAATGTGACGGTGCGTTAAATAATAAAACATGGTGTTTGATATTTCAATTTGTTTTGCTGTGAACATACTAAGCATACCCAGGGCGGCTCCCCAGCCTGGGTATGATGTAACATTGGGGATAATAAACTGTATGAACATTGCTGAACTTGTTGTTATTCACATCACCCCATTGACTTGATAGGCAGGTCCCATTAAGCCTGGGCACCAATATTAGTCCTTTTGGCTAGAGGTGATAGGGATTTTCCCGGATTTTTCGATAAAGTCCGTGTTCCGTTTTTTTCAGGAAAAATTTTACATGCACCCACCCAGCCCATCTGATGCCCCCTCACCTAGGCTTCACTTTGATACCTCACTCAACTCCATCGGCCCATTAGGGACTCCCCTAGCTCTCAAAACGTCTATTTTCATACCCTTGGGCCACCGAGCATGCGCAGAATGACGCTATGTCAACCCACTAGTCCAGTGAGATGCCCCTTCACGAATGCTTCACATTGATACCTCATATGACCCCATTGGACCATTAGGGGCTCCCCTAGCTCTCAAAACGTCTATGTTCATACCCTTGGGCCACCGCGCATGCGCAGAATGTCGCTATTTCAACCCACTAGTCCAGTCAGATGCCCCTTCACATAAGCTTCACTTTGATACCTCACTCGACCCCATCGGACCATTATTGGCTTCGCTAGCTCCAAAACGTCTATTTTCATACCCTTTGGCCACCGCGCATGCGCAGAATGGCGATATTTCAACCCCACGCCCATCCCATCAGATGCCCCTTCACGAATGCTTCACATTGATACCTCATATGACCCCACTGGACCAATAGTGGCTCCCCTAGATCCCAAAACGTCTATTTCCATACCCTTGGTCCACACGAGTTGTCTCCCTTGCGTCAGTGTGTGCAGATGGCGCTATGGTTAGGATCGACGCCGTGATGTGGAAAGGGCGTCCCCACACCATCCTGGAGCCGCCATTTTGTTTGTTGATTTCTTGCGGAGATACACGGGACAATAAACGCTCGACCCTAGGGTGGTACAGATGCTAGACTGATCCTATTAACATGGTACAACACCTATAGATTATGTTCATTACTAGGACGTCAGCGAAATCCTAGTACCCATCCTCTGCATGGCAGAACTGTACAACGCAGAACAAGTCAGGACATGCCTTGATCTCTCACTCGATGCCGCCATTGGAACCCACCAGTTTGGGAGTCAATGACGGCATGGGGAAAAAACCCAGACAAACAAGTCTATACATGTCCAAAGGTCACGCCTCATTCACACCAACCGATAAGCTTCACTTTCATACCTCACTCGACCCCATCGGGCCATGCAGCGTATTTCCAGTCTAGGGACTACTTTTTCTCCGCGGAGGCAGACCGCATCACCGCCAGGACCGCATCACCGTGGAGGAATACATCCCCTTTTCAACACAATTCAAGATGGCCGCCCACACCGCCTCAAAAATTCAAGATGGCGACCAAACTCAGTTGGCAGATCGAGTTGTCTCCCTTGCATCCAAAGTGTACAGATGGCGCCACTAGTTCCTCCTCAATCCTCCTCATGACGTCACTACATCCGGGTGAAAGTTGACTCAATTTACCTTTTATACACTACTGTCGTGGAAAGCTAATTTTGAACAAGTAGGGCATAACGAAATCCGCATGATGGCGGCTGAAAA
This sequence comes from Hanleya hanleyi, assembly GCA_036873755.1. NCBI lineage: Eukaryota > Metazoa > Mollusca > Polyplacophora > Lepidopleurida > Hanleyidae > Hanleya > Hanleya hanleyi. Next base: position 18,693 of record JAVTVY010051107.1, read on the forward strand.
CGGTATATCTCATCTGATTGGCTGACGCCATCCACGTGATAATTATTTTTGTTTTCGCATACTCTGTCAGAAGAATATAGTCACCCTGACCAAACACTATCTGGTGCAGGCGTCACGGACCATATACTTTATATCTTCGACTACCCCGCATGTCCATCTCTTTCGTGGCCGCACTTATCATGATCAATTTGGATATTTGACCATATAAAGTATGGTCGGTCACGTCTGTGCCATAAAATGTTTGATCAGGGTGACCATATTCTTCTGAGTGTGTTGCCAAATTGCGTACTTCCTACTGTGGGCTATGTTAGACCGACAGTTTAAGACGTTACGCACTCTGACAATGAAGATTCTAGAAGGTTCAGTTGCCGAAATTAGTCAGAATGGATATGGTATTTCTCAAAACCAGTGTCAAGGGTGCAGAACATGCCGATTGTTGTGATTCATCTGTACTTGATTACCTCCCGATTAAAGAAGTAGGCTATACATTGAAATCCGAGATCAAGCTTTATCTTGCGTGGTTAACGGCATACACTTATTTGATTTTTTGTTAGCAATTATTGTCGTGTATAATCTGGTTGAGGGATACACTGTCAGGTTCTTTATTGCTAGCTCAAAATAATATTGAAAGGTCTTTTGTGTGCCTGTTAGATCGCGATGTTATGGACGACAGTTCTTTTGTCAAACGTTGCGGCTCCCATTATGTTTCAACAATAACGCGGATAAAGCTGGTGATTTTTTTTTCAATTCTGAATAGAGTTTTTCAGCGGCACATCTTGTTTAGACCTTTTTATATGTCTATAAAAATGAGGCGGACCTTCTCTCCTTTCCCAAAGCGTTTTGGGAAAGGTATTGCGCCATTATTTTAAAAAAACTCTGGCTTTGAATGTATGTGGATATTGAAAAACTCAAAATGTCTCACGGAAGAACTTGATGCTGAAAGTCACATACCATACAGACATGTATCCACATGGGATTTCTCGATTCTCCGTACTGCAATTCTTCATCAGGACCTTATTGAGTTCAATAAAATAGTATCTGTGTTCAAGAAAACTGATGGTAGATATATTAATGTCAGAAACCATAAAGCATTCTTTATATATCATTCATGGGATGTTTCTTTGTTTACAGAGTTGCTCGAACTTCTCATTAAAAATATCTATGTGAAATTTGACAACACAATATATCAACGGCATATGGGTATTCCAATGGGTACTAATTGTGAACACCTGTTGGCTGATCTATATCTGTTCTCTTATGAATATGATTATATGCAGGCGCTCTCAAAAACCGATCAATTCAAAGCCCGTTCCTTCTCATTCGCCTAACGCTATATAGACGATCTTCTCGCTGTGGGTAATCACTATATAAATGACACAGTGAAGGATATATATCCACCTTCACTGGATTTGAAGGAAACTACAGATAGCTCTACTGCACATCATATTTAGACCAATACCTCTATAACAAGTGAGAAATGACTACATTGTAGTCAAAACCTGCGGCAGTGGCAGTAATACAGTGAAAGACATATCAGCGGAGGTAGTGGTAATTGTAGAAAAAAGCGCCATCTGCCAGTGTTTTTATGCCAAGGGAAGTAATTTTCAACTTGTAACCGACAATTGTAGGGATTGCGTAATAGTTCTGATACCATATATATATATTCACTTTCCCCATTCAAAATCCGACGAGTTTGACTCGGCCGTGCCGTCTATACTGAATTGACAGTCGAACTCACCATGATCGACTGTGGCAATGTTTTTATACAAATATCGTGTATGCCAAGTTTCAAAACATTCGGTTCAGTCGTTACTTTTTGCAATTAAAAAGGCTTTCAAATATTTGGAAATCCAAACAAATTTCGAGGATTTAGTCATAGCGCGAAAATCTACGCTCTTCAGTCTCTCTTCTCGCTTAATTTGCCGATAAAAATGGAAAATTTATATTTCCTTCAAAGTTATTTTTCAATAAATTTAGTATCAGGTCTATCACTTCGATCTGTGAAACTACGGAATGGGATTTAAGGCTTTATCGAACTGTCCAAGAGGCATAATGACACTTTGTCACTATTCAAATGGAGGCCTGTTACAGTTTTGATATTCGATTAAAATAATTAATTAGGTTTCTGCATTTACGTTCGTTATCATCTGCGAACTAAATTCCTTGCCACTCTTTTCCACGCAGCAAGTCAATATCAAGACATGGTTTGCTTCTTCTATATAAATGATTAACTATTTCGTTCTTAGGAAATATCATCTCATCTGACATGTTCGGCCAAGCCTTTTCGAAGGTTGCTAATTTTATTAATTTCTTTTCTTTAAAATCAAATTCTGCAAACAAGAAACATTTCTAGTCAGTATCTATGGATATCTTCCTATACTCAATTTGCGAATATGTTTGTCATTCCGAAGGTGATTCAAGTGCGAAGTTTCGGGGCTAGTTCACTAAACAAGGTATGTGTGTAAGAGAATGATGTCGAATTCTCGTTATTATCTTTTGATACATCAAATTGTTGCATTCGCGAAAATGACTGCCAAGTTAAAGTCAATTCGAACGGTATCTAAGTATCGAAATCAAACTCGAAAACCCCTCCAGGAAAACAAAGGCCCTAGCTTTTGGCCACGAGGTCAACATCGTTTTTATGGCCAGTATCTGCTATATATGACGTAAACCGATTGACAAAGTAACGTAAATTTTGTATAGAGCCAGTAAATTCTAGCAGAGAATGATGTCAAATGTAATATGTTTCTGCGCATTGTCTGCTGATACGCATAAGTCTTGAATTTACGGAAGTGATTAATTCTATTCCAAAGAGATTCTGAGTGCGGAAGAAGACGGGATCATCAATACCAGCGAATCAAGGCCCTGGCTTGCGAGAATGAGGATAGAGAGGCTGTGTTCTGAAAGAGAATCATTCAAAATAGCTATTTGCCAAATGTCATACAACCGAAAGTGCACAATATAACTGCACGACTGCGAGGTATTGTTCGCGCACAGGGGTGTCCAACTCATTAAATACCACATAGTCATTTCTGTCTCTTCGAAGTGGGCTACCATTTGAAATTGTCCGGTAATGATCGAGTGAGTCCATCTGAATCCTTTCGTCGGCAAAATAAGCATTCAAGATTCAAGATTTTATTGTACAAACACCAGTCAAAGGCAGAGTACAACATTTTGAGAGGAATACAACTAGAGAAACAATGGAACAGTGACATGGATATAAATATTTATATATATGTTATATCTGAGAGATATGTTATATCTGAGTGTTACCGTTGATATTAGAACCTTGATTTTTGGCATTAAAGTGCATCAGGGGACTGTTACCAGCATGTTTCGAGCTGACCTACTTTTGATGAAAATTTCTGGTGATTTTTGATTAAAATCACTGGTGAATCTAACTTGAGCCGTGCCCATCTTAATATAGGCAGGATTTCAACTGGGGGTCCAAGAGTTCAGCGTCCGTCGGAGTCCTAATGCCTACCCTACTTCTTATGTCCTGTGACGTTATTCACACTGGGCATGAAGGTGCATTAGGGGACTGTTGCCAGCATGTTTCGAGTGGACCTACTTTTGATGAAAATTTCTGTTGATTTTTTATTAAAATCACTGGTGATTCTAACTTGGGCCGTGCCCATCTTAATATTGGCAGGATTTCAACTGGGGGTCCAAGAGTTCAGTGCGTGTCGGTTCGGAGTCCTAATGCCTACCCTACTTCGTAGGTCCTTTGACGTTATTCACACTATTCTCATATATAATAATTAACGAAGCAATAATTCATTCCACCGAATATAGTTGCAAATGAATTCAAACGCGCGTGAAGACAGTGTTGTCATGTGAGATCGGAGGTTGAAAAGAAAAGTGTGGCAGAGATCACACTCTCTTAGCGCATGCGCATTTCAAAAAGTCACAAGAACAAGAAGAACAACAACAACAACGCGAGCCTCCCGTAGACCTGCGTGCCGCAGGTAAAAGTAAGATCTTTCATAGGGATTCAAAGCGTCCACTCGTGCAAATTAGCGGGAATCAAGAATTCGTCGCTGGAATGATACATTATATTTATAGCGGCTGTTTTGATGTTTTCCCCCGCTCTCACTTAGATCTGAATATTTGTTCATTGTTCTGCAAATAAGTCGTTTGCTCATGACGCTATTCATTGGGACACGACTTCAGCACGTAATCGTTGCTTGACAAATTTAACCAAACTGATGCACTGACTCGACCGAGCATTAATTTCCGGTCCTCTCAAAATGAAAAGCACTTAGATTCGATTCTTTATACGGGAGAATTCTATTAAACTCTGTTTAATTCTTGCCTATCCAGACAATGACGATGCATAAGAGCTGGATCGAATTGCTGGTATATTTAAATGGAATAGTTACATCAGAACAATTTAGTTTGCCTGCTCGCCGAACGATGAGTTCCAATGAGATGCGATTAGAGGTTTTCTGCCTATTATGTGACTTTCCTATTATAATTTCGTTTGTCTTTGTATGTGTGCATATAGCCTTCTAATATTCTCACATTCATTCTCAAGATTTTTTGTCAGAAAAATATAAACAGAACGTTAGAAACAGGATAAACGACGTTAAACAAGACTGTAGTTACCATGCCGAAACTATCAGACAAATATATAGTTTTCCATCTCAGAAAAAATATTTCACTATAGTACCGGTGTGATGGCTAAGAATGTCCTGGGGATAAGTGTCCCTTTTCATATCCTTTTCTATTGCAACCAAGGAAGGACACTTATCTCCAATGTGGAGAAAAATGTCCTAGCTGGGTTAGCAGATGGGAGCCGGGCACTCTTATCTACCGAACATTTTTTTCGTCCACACCCGTATGTAAGTAAATGAAAAGTATATTTAGCTTGCTTAACTACACTTAGCTAAACACTATTTGAGATACGCCTAGCATGACATTTGTTTGAAGATATACAATATTGGATTTGTATTAATGCATAAATCAGTTTTAGACAACGACTGAAAATCGCATTTGATTCTTGTAAAGACTTTTCATAGATTTTATCTTGTATAAATACAATCATCCGACATTCACATGTAATAGCCAGCCGAAAACTTTCTGCGTTGAAAATCGAATTACCCGATGCGCACAGTTAGCACCAAATTAGAAAATTCGAATGCACACAAGCAAGGATCTTTCAAGAGAGAAGTGGCAAACAGTTTTCAAATGGCTGCAAGACATCATCCTGCGGTCGACATGTACCGTTATCGCTCACCAGTATTCTTTAGAAGGTAGATACTTCATGTAGGAAGCTACTGTCCGAGTCTTTGTGCAGCTGAAAAGAATCAAGAGTAGAGGTCGACAAATTTCCTGTAGACAGAGATGGTCAAACAACAGAACATGACAATTGACAAATATAAGAATCTTATAGGTGACGTCTATCTATATTTCGCTGTATACCTTGTCTTTGATCATAACTGAAAAATATTTATCAAATCATTATACTGGTTATAATAATCATATGAAATATTACAAGCTGTTCAACACTACCCATTTTAAATTGTAAGCGTGAGTAAGTTCTAGCAGAAATGGGCTCTGAATTGAGAGAATGATGTCAAATGCAACATGTTTCTGTCATTGTCTGCTGATACACATAAGTATTGATTTTACGGAAGTGATTAATGCAATTCTAAAGGGATTATGAGTGCGGGAGAGGACGAGAACATCAATACTAGCGAAGCAAGGCCCTGGCTTGCGAGAATGAGGATAGAGGGACTGTGTTCCGAAAGAGGATCATGAAATAGCTATGTGCCAAATTTCATGCTTGTAACCGAAAGTACACAATGCATGATCTATAATTTGATACAAAGTATTATTCAATGTTAATCATAATGATAATGTGTTACTTGTTATGCTTCTTCACCAATTTGGGTTTTATCTAGATTGGGTAGATAAAATGATTACTAGAAGTAGTGAACTTATTTTTCTACTTTCTAAGACAGTCGCCTGTGACTGTATGCAAATTAGCTGAACCACTGACAAGGTTGCGGCTCATCTTCTTTGGTATATAAGAAATACAAGGATCTTAAATTGTATATACATGTGCATACTGTTCAATGAAAATGGTAATATCTGAAGACAGTGACTGATGTGACGACCGACAGCGACTGACGTAAGAGAATTGAAGTCTGAACGGAAATCAACGAAGCAATAATTCATTTCACCGAATATAGTTGCAAATGAATTCAAACTTGCCTGAAGACAGTGTTGTCATGTGAGGTTGAAAAGAAAAGTGTGGCAGAGATCACACTCTCTTAGCGCATGCGTATTTCAAAAAGTCACAAGAACAAGAAGAACAACAACAACAACGCGAGCCTCTCGTAGACCTGCGTGCCGCAGGTAACAACAACAACGCGAACCTCCCGTAGACCTGCGTGCCGCAGGTAAAAATGAAGCGGGCCTTCTCTCTCGTCGACTTTATGACAAAAGAAATGATTACAATTTCGACATCGTAAACTATTCCATTCTGGACAGTAATATTCCAGTCGGACCTGCATATACATATCTCGCTTAGTAGGCGTTGGCTAGATCCTGTGTTAAATGTGACGGTTTTAATCAACGTCACACAACATTATTGCAGAAACTTGTGAAACAGAGCTATACCATCAAGCTCCTCCACTCAAAGTTTCTCAAATTTTGCGTTACATATCTCATGCTGATAGCAAAATATAAGCGTAGCCTGCAAGATCTATATGTCGTTACTTTTCGTTACCTGTGTCTAATTCCGCTTAACCCGGCGCTAGGGGCCATATGAATCCATGTATTTCAAGATCCTCAGTGTTCATATGAACAGTCACAATCAAAGCGTGACTGAGATACATCATACGCTAGATAACGACTTCACAACGTATATCATATGAATTAAGAATACTGATCAGCGATACGAATTTGTGATTTTTGGAACAAGTCTTGTTGGCATCGTTGAAAACTGTTGACTAATGTTATATTATGAATTAAGTCTTTGGATTATGGACGCGGAAATTCATTAATAGGCGACGGCTGAATATTGAATGACGGACTATATTGCATTTTGGATGGGATACATGTGTGCATAAAACTTGCTTTTCAGACTCACATGAAAACGCACATGAATATGTGGTTATGCTGAATTCGGGGAATAGACACTTACTACTCTCTAAAAAAAACTTGAGTGAACTCTTCCTCTTAAGTTTGAGTGAAATGTACCTGTACACTCAAACTTGAGTTACTTTTCACTCAACTTGAGTTACCTTTCACTCAACTTGAGTTAAAACCATTCAAGTTCACTCAACTTGAGTGGAATGAATTTCCACTCTTATGCTTGAGTGCATTTAACTCAAGTTGAGTGCAAAGTAACTCAAGCTGAATGAAAGTTTTGAGTGGGATGAATTCCCACTCTTACTTGTGTGAAATTTCACTCAATCTTTTTAGAGAGTATGTGAGATTACCATGCCCACATTT
>JAVTVY010051108.1:0-25148 GCA_036873755.1 Hanleya hanleyi
GAGGATCTATTCTCTAATTGCCTTTGTCTATGTACACGATCAGGCCACTTTACTATATGTTAACCATGCAGACATAGCCATGATCATCACTAATTTGATCCTCGACATTTACGTCCCATCGCGCCAACTCGTGTATTGGCCTATAGGTATTCTCGTCAGCATTGTAATTTTCCGGTCTCTATGGCGAATCAGTCTCCCCTGTGTCAGAGTTTGTAACCCCCTAAACTGTCGGTGAAACAACGAAATTTCTGACAGTATATGAGGTATGCAATAAGACGCCGTGAGAATGTTGCGAATGTGTATCCGTCAGATACAGTCTAGGTATTGGATAACATTTTCATGATATGGCCCCAATTTCGAGCCTATAAGTGAGGAATGTGTTTTATTTTCCGCGCTAGTTGGCGTTGCACTCTGCACTGCTCTGGCACTGTCGCTGTACACGTTCTTGTGTAGGTGCACGAGTACGTGACCAACCGATTCCATTGTCGCCATTCCGGGTATTTCTTATTCATTTTATGCCTATTTCTGTTTTATTTCCTAATCTGGTCATCATAAGGCATAATAACATACAAAGCCATCCCAAATATTTAGCTTGATTTTCTTTGGCGCATAAACCTTGTGGAGGTTCCGTCAATTGCCTTGTCTCTGTGACCACGGTGGCATGTATTTGTGCGCTTTGACGTCATTTGTCATGTCATCACAGTGATGATATATTTGATATCATCACTGTGAAAATATCACTTTTACTCGATTGATAATTTTCACTATCTCATCACCAAGTATATAATAAAAAGACGTACCACCTGATGAGAGGGTCTGTAAACAGTGCTCTCTAGGGTCTGTTGAGGATGAGCGGCATTTTTTATTGTCATGTCCTTTCTACCATGCGCTCAGGCAGGGTATCGTCAATATTATATCTCAACAGCAGTATGATATGTAACCTGTTCAAGCTTCTCCTGGACCCGCCTCCTGATATTGCTCCTGCCGTGGGATGCTTCGTTTATTGCTGTTTATTGCTCTTGTCTCTTTGTAATATAACTGAGAGTTATGGCCTTATTTATCTATTTGGATGTATTTAGGTCAGTTACTTATTAATTTGTTGTTGTACCCGGCCCCACGTGGGCGTATATGTACAAAATAAAGAAATCTGAATCTGAAATCTGTTAGATCTATACTCCGGCGGTAACTGTATCATATTATTAGGGACTCCGGCGGTAGTCAGATCTCACTCCGCCGTATGTTGTATCACCACTTCCACACAGGTCATATTCATGCGTCTTAAAATCATCGAAATTCTTCTTTTTCACATATAAATATCATCTTACCATTAAAAGGCAACCTCGTTTTACATAACGATCGTAGGAATAATATTGATTAATTAGATAAAATGCATATTTGATGTAGTTTTTCTAAGGAAGGTTTCTAGATTCAGTTTCTAATGGATGTAATTGTCTATTTAGAATTATCCCGTTCTCAAAAACACGCCAGCTAGTTAAATAAACGTACCATCTAACGACTGAGGCAATGTGATATTGTTGATAGGGTATGGTTCTGACATATCAACGTAAAAATCAACAAGTTGTCCTACCATTTTTCACGCCCTTCCCTCCGGCGGCAGTTCACCCTCCGGCGGAAGATGGAGCAGCCGTTTGGTATGCAGGGTGTGTATACTCTCTAAAAAAAATTGAGTGAACTGTTCCACTCAGGTTTGAGTGAAATGTACCTGTTCACTCAAACTTCAGTTACTTTTCACTCAACTTGAGTTACTTTTCACTCAACTTGAGTTAAAATCACTCAAGTTCACTCAACTTGAGTGGGATGAATTTCCACTCTTATGCTTGAGTGAATGTCACTCAAGTTGAGTGCATTTAACTCAAGTTGAGTGAAAAGTAACTCGAGTTGAGTGAAAATCTCACTCAAGTATTGAGTGGGATGAATTTCCACTCTTACTTGAGTGAAACTTTTTTTAGAGAGTATACACACCCAAGCTGTACTTAGGATCACATACATGACGTACATCATCCGAACGCATGGCACGATCATACGTAGAAACTTCTGCTCATAGTGTTAAGTGAAACGTGAAATGCCCTTAGCAAGCTAAGATGTTAAGTGGAACGTGAAATGCCCTTAGCAAGCTAAGATGTTAAGTGGAACGTGAAATGCCCTTAGCAAGCTAAGATGATGACAAATAAACCACACCCAGTATGCAAAACAACACAGACCCCCTGGTATCGTCGTGCAGTGGAGAAAGAAATTTTCAATGAATTCGACCTCTCGAACATAGGAAATTATATTTGACTAGACGTTTGGTTCCTATCTTTTCACATATTCCTTTCAAAACCCGATACCCCATAGTAGGGGTCCTATTCGTTTTCACACCCGCTTTTTGAGAACAACATCGGCTATTCAACATTGTTTCATTGATTTGAATGAGTCACGGTCCTGTGGACTAAATCAATGAATGAAATCAAACCGGTGAAATCCCACCTGACGATCTAGCCCGTGGTTTGACACGTCACAAGTTGATGACCCTTGGTAAAAGTCATATGACTTGTCACGTGCACTCAACCTCTCAAACAAGATGGCGACTGGCTGGTGTTTTGTGGCACAACTTGTGGCTGTAATTTTGGCATTGTTTATTCCTGGCGTTGCTGCTTTCGACGCCGGGGATGCAATAGCCCTTGTGTTAGGCCTTGTTATTGGAATTTTAGGCATTTGTGCCTGTTTAGGCTATTATGCTAGGAAAAGAGCGTCTGTCTAACGTTGACTCTGTCGAGGCGATGTTGTTATCTTTTCATGTCATGGGACTTCATCATGGGCGACTCAAATCATTCGCTTCGAATTTGTCTTCTCATTGAAATCGAACTTGACACGCCAAACTTTTTTAATTGAAAGGATATTCATGCCAATTATGGGTGACCTAAATCTCCACTCGAATGCTGTTATGATGTGATATATTCAACTGCAAACCTTTCAACTTTTCAACCTGTCCTTGACTGCACCAAGAAACCTCTTGCTTGAAACTATGTGATTATTTGACTATTCTAAACCAGACTGATTGCTGTTGAAGATAAAAAACCCCAACTCTGGATTATATGCTGTTTTGTGGAAAGTTACTCGGAAATTGTGGCAGCAAAGTTAATACTATTGAATGACAAATTAACCAGGAAATGAAATTGAATGTCCAGGAACGTGAACTCAAACATCATAACATGGAAGGAAATATCAATGCTTTATGTTTTGCTACCATAACAAGCCTCGTATCAATCTACTGGGCAATAATACATGAAATCTAGATCATATCGGCGATGCATATATACATGTATCATGATGTATGGAAATGCGGTACATGGAATTGGAATGGTGGCTTAGCAAGGGGTGGTCCAGAACTGACTGTGAACTTGACATTAGATTCTGCTCATATTTGTCATATCACATGGTTATCTGTTCCTGATCAACTTTCCTGTGCCCTTGTAATTGAGAGAAGTTTATATTTGCGAGATCAAACTGTCTCATATTTGAGGTTGGATGAGCGAAGTTTCACGGACTGGAGAACTCAGCGGCGCATCTTCATACATGCTGATTGATGTGATGAAATCTTCTTACATTAATTTGTGAGGTCCAATAGTATAAAATTTTCATCAGCAGATCAGTGACAGTTCCTGGGATTTTTCATCATAACATTACACCAATGGTTAGGGACTTCGTGGATGTCGTGTTTAAATGATTGTCAGCTTGTTTGTGTTAAATGTCATTCAAAGAGTATGCTATCCTATAGCCAGTAATAGTTTTCTGGGTAACTGAAAGTGCTAATATCATATTTTGAGATTCTACAAATTACAGTAAAACCTGACTGTATAAACAGACACCTGTCTAATGGGATTTTGACAGAACAAACCTGTAAATTCCCTTATCTCCCCAATATTTCCATTACTGGTAACATTTTTTTTTATCTGAACACAAAACCCAGTTGAATGGAAAGCAGCAAAATATTCTGGGCCAATCACCTGATCATGAACACTTGTACAAATGTCAGACAGGTTTATCTGTATATTTGAACAAACTTTTGAATTTATGTCACCCTCCCTTCACCCTTAATCCCTACCCTCCTGTTTCAATAAGAGGGAGGCATCATAATGGAAGCGGACACCCTCCCCCCTCCATTCAGGACTGTTTACTTTAACCACCGCACCCTACCCTCCTCTTGTTGCTTATTTCTTCTGTATTACATCTTTGGATAGCTCATGAACAGGACCAACTTTCTATAGAAATAAATTAAAAGCTACTGATTTCAGAAAGTCCACTCCCAAATAGAGGAATTTTCCTTGGCACAAATCTTCTGGTATACCCACATTTACATGTAACATGATTAATGATATGTTAAAAATTGCTGAGGTTAACTGTGTTTACCACAGCATTTACCTCGGCACTTGCCAGATGTCGTGGCTAATTGTGCAGGCTGGATACAAATTAGTGGATATTCCAGGACCTACAATTCTCATTCATATTTGAGGGATTTTTCATATTTTTTTTAACATTGTTTCATCATGTTCATTGTGTACATGTAGGTAATAATTTGCATACCTTTGCAGCCAGGGTGGTAGCCCTGGTAATCAGGATATAAAATCCGCCAGTCCAAATATCACATGTTGTTACACTTGAACATGCTACTTCCCTTTTTTTCCCCCCTATCTCTCCCCTGTTAAATTTCCCAATTTCTTGTCCAAACTTGAAATTGACTGTCCAGTGGACAGGTGGATACCATGTTTGCAGTTAGCTCCAGTTAAATATTGAAAATTTGTGATTATTAAACATACAAGATATTTGGGTGCTGTTGATGCTGTAATAGAGCCGGCCTGTTAATTTGCCACCACACCCCTTTAGATATAATAGAATTGTCCACCTCTAGACCTCAGCAATGTGACTTGCGTGATAAAATGCTGGACAACTTATATGTAAGAGTTCATAGGGGTGTAAACTGTACTTCAATCTTGATACTATCTGATAACTGCTTCACCATGATGCATACATGTACATGTATAATCGCACTCAGATGGGATATCATTGTTTTGTGTTTGAACCTTGACACAGGGGATGATCACTCTTCATGCTCTATGATGTCATTTTTCTATGTTTTATATTTTCCCCCTGATTACGATAGTCTCTCTAATAATTCAATCACTTTTACACTGCCTCTTTAACCAATGCAAATTAAAATTAATTTAAAAAAGCATTAAATGCATTAAATGCATTAAAAGCATTAATGGCTTTTGCATTAAAATTAATGCAAATTTATTCAGAGCTGAATATTGACAGAATATTTTCTGGAATTTGCTTCTAAAATGTGTTGTAATATGTGCGAATTTTTAGAGAGATTATTTGGTCATTATAGAAGTTTGTATATACCTCGTATATAACCCTGAATTGTTATTCTAAATTATCAATTGAATTGTATGAGCAGTGAACTAAGTAATTCTTATTCTGAGTCATTGTATCTACAGAGCTAAATTATCAGCTTCAAATTTGTATGGTTTATCATTAATTTGGATGCCTGGTTGAATGTATACCATGTCAACTCCGAACAATAATAATAAGAAGAACTGACTCCTTATTGTGAAGTAGATGTCCATAGAGTACATTTGCCATACTAGAGTACATTTGCCATACTAGAGTACATTTGCCATACTAGAGTGAAAAAATAATCCTGATAGCAAAATTATGATATTGTGTACAGAACAGAATTCCTGCTTTTTTGTCTCGCCTTCACATGCCTTTGTCGGGCCTAAAATTACTAATGCTGATGAACAGTTTCTTGCATTGGTGTTTTGTGGATGTTTCCTTTGCATAATAATACAAACTGTGTTGCATTTAGTTTGGAAAAACTCTAAACTATTTGATTTTAATCTGAAGATACATGTATGATGGTATTAGAAAAATCAGTATCTTGTGATACTTTATTGTTAATATGTTAATATTTCACAAAATTTCTTGTGTGAAGCTATTAGTAAGATGACGATATTTATCGATATTGTTTGTACCAGTATCATAACAAATGGAAGAAATTTGCATTGGTTGAAATTAGTCAGTTTTAGTGACTGGTCATGTTGTCCATTTCTCCAAATTTGATTACATCTCCCATTGTTTATTAGATGATTGATCCGTGTATCTGCTCAATTTATTTCCCATTCATAAGTTCAATTTGCATTCTGGCTGAGGTAATTATTCCCATGTAATTAGTGGCAAGACAACAACTGCAATTTATTATCACAATAGTTTGAAATTCTATATTCACTGCTTCAACCATGTACGCTGATTGATTCAACTTCCCTGGCTTCAGCACATTTTCATTTAAGACCAAAAGAAGGTCTTGTGATGTGCAAGTTGGTTTCCTTTTGAACAAATGTTCTGATTTAGGACACTGATGTAATCAAATCACCTTATGTCATACCTGGAGCCAAAGTATTTATTCCTTTACCATGTTTACTAACATCACATTAAAGACTACTTCAAGGCTGACAACTCTTGTATTGCTCAAGGGAGATAAGTTTGGTGAAAATTTTGCAAAAAATAAGGGTTGAAGTGCATGTTTCAGTTTGAATGACGCACATGTATGTACATGTATGATGTAGATCAGAAGCAAATAACTTTTCTTAGCGTAAATATGGCAAAATAAGCATGTCTCTGCAGTGAGATTAAATGTTGCACATGATAAATTCGAGCTTGGAGACAAAGAGTATGCAATGGACAGTTTAGACTGGAGGGTATGCCTGCAATTGTTCATGGGTACAGCTTGTTTTATTTGTACATACTCTCTCTTCATGTTAAGGGTTCCCAATATATTCCATGATTAGTACATTAGTAGGTCTACCCAAATGGAAACATATTGTACTGTGGAGGATGTATTTATTTTACTACTTGTATATAAATAAAAACATTGGTAGACATTCAAATACTCGAACAACCATGTTTTGTGTGTGATATTTCTAGGCTTTTGATTTAATATGTAATCCCAGGATAGTGGTATGATTGTCTGAGCCTATACTGCAAATGTACTCTACATGTTCATCATGTTACCATGGTTACATGCTCATTAAAGCAGTTGGAGTCCCTATTCCTCTTACTCCCCTTCCCCCTTTTGCACCTCTTGCATTCGCAACTTCTCGGGGATCTCCAGTTTGAGATGTCCCTCGAAGGCCATTGACGCCATATTGGACTAGAGCGTGGTCATGTGACGTATGACTAGACCATGTGACCAGTCAAAATGCGATAGTGTCTTCGCCACGATACAAACATTCGAGTGTTTCTATTTGTTTTTCTTTCAAGTCAAATGGGACGCCAATGGCTCTCTTTGCCAAGAGGAGTGCTGTTTCGAATGTAATGGGCTGGGGTGAAGATGCCATTGCTCCAAGAACACAAAACAACTGACACAAACTAAACTGAGCAAGTTTACATTTCCCACCACGTGTGTTTCGGTCTGTCAGGGAACTGTCAGTGACGTCTCGGGGAATTATATCTTGCCAATATGTGGCGTGTGTACCATTTAAACTGATGGTTTTCTATTGAAACGTGCTTCGAATGAAAAGAATAAACAGTTTTTAGAATATCTGACGTAAATCAGAGACTCGCAGGGAAATATTTGCTGGTCGGGGATTAAGGCTTCCGCAATAGTGATTGGGCTTCGGAGCCATGCGTATTAAACCGTTCCGGCGCGTCACATCTGGAGATTCATAGGAAATTCATGGTGTCGTCCCCCGAGCGCACCTCTTGGTCACTAGAGGCACTGTCTGCTAGTTTTATGCCTGCTCTATAGGCGGACATATTATTTGATGGCGGTATGTGATGGTGGTTTGCATCCATCTAGTCTCCTCATGTACCGGTATGGTTTACATCCTGGACAGTTTTCTGTCTACAGTTCCAATTTTTGGTGAGTGGATACCCTAGGGAGAGACGATATGTCGCATACCAAAATGGTGGTCGAGGTCAAAGGTCACTGGCCTAAAAAAGAAAGGAATTGTTCATGTTTGTTCTATATCTGTGATTGTTTTATCCACATTTGCATTTTTCTGAGTGGATACTCTTACCAGAATTGAGGTTAAGGACAGAGGTCAAAGGTCACTGTGGCCTGAAAATCAGGAAATCCTTGAAAACTGCTGATTTTTTAGTGATTGGATTCATTGGGGCGAGATGTCACATAACATAAATTCAGGTCAAGCTTGAAGGTCAGTGCCACTGCGACTCCAAAATCAGGAAATTGTTAAAAATGCTAATTATTTGTCAGCTGATTCCTTATGGACAGATGATCGATGGGTCACATTCTAAAATTTAGGTCAAGGTCACTCGGACTCCAAAATCAATAAATCATTAAAAAGACTGATCCGGTCTGGTGTGGCTCTGTGCAGATGGGAGGGAATCTCCATTCTGGCTACAGCAAAATCAATCCAACCTCCAGGTGGATGGTAAGTGGGAAACCCATGAAAATGTTCTAGAAAGTTTTGTGTGGTGTGGAGGGCCGTCCCTTGCTCTGGGGGGGGGGGTACAAAATGCTGATACAAGTGGGTGGTATATGCAATAAACTTAATCATGTCCTGTACCATGTTATTAGTATTGGTGTGATACAGTATTGATCTTTTCATGTGACAATGCATCTTCGCATAGCCAAGTCAAACACTACATGTGGAACGTTAGTGTAGTATTCAACTTGAAGTGTGAAGTATTCAACTTGAAATTTGAAGATGGTAGGCCTATCGATGTTGTTCCGCAAAGTAGCAGGAACACAATTGGGATGGGTGGTGCCTAGTTGGTTCGTCCTGATATAGCTGAAATATTGTTGAAAGCGACGGTAAATTCTATTCACTCGCTGTTGTTCCGCAATTTCATAACAATCAAGCTTCGTGGTTTACAGTCCAACGGGTATGCTGGCCATGTTGATCTGTGAAATCATGGTGCGCACTCGTGAAGTAGAGAAAAGGAATTTTCAGGTGCGCATGGAATTGTTTGGCGAGAGATGGGCCATCCTGGACCCAAATGTTGTGCATGGTGTAGTAATGTTACTAGATTGTGTAGACGTTGATATTTAATGTCGTGTGCAGTTCGGAAGTAACACAGAAATGGCATTTGAGAAATGTTCTGTGTCACCGGTAGGGGTGTGGATCGAGGTAACAACCATGGATGGGCCTGGCCATTACTTTACACCCCATCATGAGTATATAAACCACATACGGTGGAATTTGGAGTGTGGTGTTGATGGCGTTGCGGTTTGAAACACTTCTACCCTTATTTAGATTTATTTCTTTGCATTTTCATGAAGGCATAGAGTGTGGAGCCTTTTAACCCTCTCGCTCGGTGGATAAGGAAAATAATAGTTGGTTAGAGCTGTTTGAAAAGTTCACCGCATTCTCCTATTTCCGTCTGCGACACAATCCCAAGTTGTGGGAAGCAGATACGTTAAAAAGTATCCTTCAATTAGGGAAGTTTTTCTGTCAATAAATCACGACTGCTTGAACTCCATGGTTACATCTATTATATTCACTCTTATTCAATTTGTTAATGTTTGGATCGTGAATATATGTACTAACATCAGTTGAGAAGGAAGTGACTGAATTTGATTGTCCTCAATTTAATATCCTGAGGAAAATATAAAATGATACAGATTTTATCCATGCCATAAATCACCAGTAACATAGCAGCCTGTGTTGAAAGAATATAATTGATCAACATCTCATGCTTTAATATTAAGGAGGTTCCATACGATGTTTTACGTCTACTGTGCATGTTTCTGCGCATATGCCAAAATTGGAAAAGTTTACTGAAAGCTAATAGAAAAGGGAAATATTTTTGAAAGGACAAAATAATCTGCAACGAAGGAACGCTGGCACACTCGATTATTTTGCTTGGCCCTCCTACATTGAAATGAGGCGCATTTGAAGAAAATATCGTTTTACCTTCTTTCAGAATTAAGTCCATAGTTTTATGGACTTCTGCTTCTTTGTATATATGTGCCTTTCCTATGAAAACACAGGATTTTTTCGTGGAATTCCTGTCTACTCGCACATATTATAGTAGGGTAAATCCATTTTGAATATCTGCGCTACATATCCAAGAAAAAGATGCAAGTATTGGAATTACAAGCGTCTAGTCCGTCATTCATAATTCAGCCGTCGTCCATTAAAGAATATCCGCGTCCATAATCCGAAGACCTGGCTATTATTCCATATTCCAGATAACAGTATTAGCACCAAAAAAAGACAATCATAGTATACATAAACATAGGCTGGTTTCCTGCAAGAGAGAAGCGGTCAACAGTTTTCAATGATGCCGACAAGACATCATGATGTTCCAAAAATATATAATCCGTATCGCTAACTCAAACTTAGTTTCTCAAGACACATTATCAGGATCACTGTCAGGTTCAGGAGAAACAGGAGCAGATGGAAGGAAAAGGAGAAGGAGGAAGTGGACCAGGGGGAGTGCGAGGAGGAGAAGGAGCAGGAGGAGAATTTGTAAAACCGATTCGAAAATAATGATCACGGTGCAAGAGTAAATCGGCCAATCAACGTCTGATAGACAGCCGCCATGTTTAATCACGCGAATAAATTTTGTAAAGAATCGTCGGCCATGTTTGATCACATGACACTTTAATCACTGAGCGAGTGAGTGAGTGAGTGACATACTGAGTGAGTGAGTGAGTGAGTGAGTAGGGTTTAACTCTGTTTTCAATACATTTTATCATATCACGAAGGTGCCTACATGTTCCTATTATCCTGGACACTGATAAATCTAGTCAGTACAGCACCCGGCCATCACCGGTTCTTACTCCATGTAAGAATCATGAGACAATGCATACGATAGTCAAGTCTGGGGACAAAAATGTGTCTAGACTTGAGCCTTTTCAGCTGCACAAAGACTCAGACAATAGCTGCCTACATGAAGTATCTACCCGATCACCCATCCAACTATAACCACTGCCCTATACGGGGTTATAAGTATGGGCCCTTATAGGTGAAACAAAACGAAAGCCCCGTAAAATTTCGCCTCCATACCTCGATATTGGATTACCGTGTGAAACGAAAATTTGAATTTGAACAATCAGAATCCTATATACAATGTACGACCACCATATTTTCTCACTTGGCAGGTTACCCTATAGAGGGAAAAGGATCAGCACCGTTATTCCACTCCAATCGCCATACCATTGTATATCTATACAAACATGTATCTATAGCTATCAATTGTATTTTACATGGGGAAAGACAAATAGAATTGGACCAAACTGTACTTCCATTCTAATAATACATGAAATATGGTTCTGCAACAGCTAGAAGGGAAGACAAACTCAGGGTTTGGTGTAATTCGAGTTTTACTAATTAGTCGATTATATCTTGGTTCAAAATAATATAAACAATACACATTCTGGTACATAATTCATTCATAATAAATCTACATCATCTATAAATATATACGACAGTTTGATACTTAGATTCAAAGTATGGGGGGGGGATTTGGCTTAATGTCACACTCAAGTTTGTTTCACTCCTATGGTGACAGTCAGTTTGGTTGGTGGAGGAAGCCGGAGTATCCGGAGAGAACCACCGCCCGTCGGTAAGTAACTGATATTCAAAGTATGTGTGGATATAAACGTGGACATATATGGATGTAGATATATGGATGTGGGTGTGGATAAAGATATATATATGGATATATAGATGTGGATACGTAGATTTGTATATATGTGTATATGTGGATGCGTATACATCATCTATTTTTCTATTGAATTCAATGTCTATTTTCCACTCGTGTTTCCGAATCATCAGTGTCGGACACATACTCCCCAATTGTTTTCGTTCCCATTCTGAGTTGACTGGCTTCGCTGTGGATATAAACATGACGTGATTTTGAAATTTAACGTAGTCTCTTTTGCATCGCATCATAGGCGTATGATCCGACATTCCAAACTCAGCCGTCGTCCACAAAAGATTTTCCGCGTCAATAATCGAAAGACCTTTTACATATACGTACGTCATTTAGCTTCCATTACAAATATGCATGAAATGAAAAATAAATCAAAGACTTACTTGACCATATCACCCGATTCATCTGCGTCATAATTGATATCTCCCATATCATCACTATACTCCTCCTTTACAGGACAACCAAGCATTTCCACACGTTATATATTTGATACCTTTCCGGGTATTAGTGGGTTGGGCTATCTTCACAGTCATTCTAATCATCTGAAGAGTATTTCTTTTTACGTCGTCTCTTGTCACTCCGTTCATAATCGTAAGCCGGGCCTGCCTATGTGGATAGTTATCATTACAAGCGTCTGGTCCGTCATTCATAATTCAGCTGTCGTCCATTAGAGAATATCCACAGAGCACCAATATCATACTCTTTTGTGTATATTCGGTTTCGATTTACTTGTACCTTAGGCTTTCAGGCGTACATAGTTTAAGTCGATAAAGAAATGCCCATAAGGAAAAGAGATTGCGTCTTCATGTAAGTTTTCATGAAGTAGTCCAGTCGTCCATGATAACATAATAATGAAATATGTTGCTTGTCGATTAAGTTATTGAAAACAACATATTTACAATACAACCCGATATATCTGTAGGCTTTGTCCCGGTCGAATAATTCGTGTATCTTGCTTTGGTTCTGTCATAATATCATTCACAACTATCAAATTTCTTGCAGCAGGATCTAAATAGCCGTCATCTCCGAGATGTACTGGTATACCTTTCATAAACTCTATACCCGGGACTCAACGCCTCATATCTCCGAAAAGCAGCAGCCATTTGCCATGACATTTGATGATTATTTGTAAGCTACGTTCCCCATAGCCCCCAAGTTCACTCCGTAACTTATCTATCTTCCACTTCTAGTAGGTCCCGCACCTGTCATTGCAAATGCATGGAGTAAGAATTTGTCAGCCTCTGGTATAAGTGCTTTCTCGACAGTATTTCCATGGCCGATTGTTAGTATTAGTCTCTGTCTCTTGTGATTTTGGTATAACTTTAACATCTTGGATCAATATATAGTCGGCTATGGAAGCTTTTACACGATTGTACGGGAATCATTCGAGTTATACTCACACAAATTTGACACATATAACGATAATTATGAGAGTGGTTAGAAGCGAAGGAAGTATCAAAAGTAACAGGTGGTATATCCCGAATTAGTTGTAATGAAAAGTGTAGAAAAAATCTCCACATGTGTGAGAGCTATCTTCCTGAAGTTGAACGTTATTATATGTGTATAATTATCAATTATTCCAAAGAAGCTCGAAGAAGACGGGGATACACAAGTTTGGAGGATGTCCATATGAGATCCTGACTAGCCTACGTGTATGTATACTATGATTGTCTTTTTGAATTTGGTGCTCATGCTGTTATATGAAATATGGAGTAGGTCTTTGGATTATGGACGCGGATAATCTTTAATGGATGACTGCTGAATTATGAATGACGGACCAAACGCTTGTATTCGAAAACATATGCAATGCCCCCACGAAAATAAAACAGAAACCATTGACTTCCATTCAATTTGGAAGGAATCGGTATACGTGATATAACGTCATTGTCTCTTAATCACAGGCTTTGGAATCTGGTCTGCCAGAAAAACTCTCTCGATATATGCTCCTCTGTTATGCAGCGTCGATCGAGGTTAATGTCCCGATTATGATCCATTTTTAAATGTGAGGGGTATTCAGTGTACCATATAAAACGCAGTTTGTACTTTCTGGTAGTGCATCTCCGAATGTTACTTCTAGCCGCATGTCGGCTCTGTGTGGTGGGCGTCAATCATCTGTAGGTTCAAATAATTTGCTTAATGTAAAGGTGTACAATGCATATTCTCTAAAAAAGTATTCTGTGTTCATGTCATTCCCAAAATCACGCCTTTTCTTTTCAATAACATCGAATAGTCTAAGATATGCTGACGTAAAGCGACATTTTTGGGGGATATGTTTCGTATTTTGTATGGAAAAGACGACACGGAGTATTTACTCCATTAACAGACATTGAGATACTGGTTGAAATTATCAAACCAGAAGGAGTAATGGACTGAAATATATTCTAATTGTACATAAACTGCCCAGCGGTTACGTTATTCATGGGTACTTCCCTCCGGTTGAACGGATATTTTGCGGCAGTTCGTGTTAGAACTTGATCTCAATATAATAAAGTTTCATCTGAAATTACAACACTATAAACTAAATATCTCCTATAAGGAGTTAAAAGCTGGGTTTTCCTCATCCGACATGCAGATAAACTGAGGCAGTTCTCGGCATAATTTCACGCTGACGTCAAATCCGTTGAGTACATCTTGTAATATATAGGGTCTTCCATTTGAAATAACTTGATCTTGTTGATTTGAAGTTGTCTAATAAATAATACAAGCGTCCAGTCCGTCATTCAATATTCGGCCGTCGTCCGTTAAAGAATTCCATAATCCAAAGATTATGCATATAACGTTTAGCACCAAATTCAAGAAACAAATCGTAGTATACAGAAAAATGGGCCAGTTTCACGGAAGAGAGGCGGCCAACAGTTTACAATGATACCGGCAAGACATCATGATGTTCCCAAAATATCAAATCCGTATCGTTGATCAGTATTCTTAATCCATATGGTTTTCGTTTTAAAGCCGTTATCTAGAACATGGCAATGTGACTAACGTCACATGACCTACGAAGTAGGGTAGGCATTAGGACTCCGACGCGCACTGAACTCTTGGAAATCCCCCGCCCCAAGTTGAAATCCTGCCTATATTAAGATGGGCACGGTCCAAGTCAGAATCACCAGTGATTTCATCAAAAATCACCAGAAATTTTCATCAAAAATAGGTCAGCTCAGAACTCACTGGTAACAGTCCCCTAATGCACCTTCATGCAAAAAATCAAGATTCTAATGTAAACAGTTCTCCTTATTTTGCGGACGTGTCGGATGGACTCACTGACTGACTACCGGACAATTCGCAGATGGAAGCCTAGCTTATATGAGGCGTGATGGCGTATCTTTGTTTTAGAAAATGTCGTATCTCCACCAAATAGGTTTTGGTAGACTTTTAGTATGTTTTTCTTTTGAACTATTAGAAATGCATATCAGCAACAACAAAAAAATCTGTTGCAATTTGTTATGGGTCAAACCGCAGTTTGTCTGGACATTCAGTTTTGCTATAGTTTTGGGAATTGACCTGGTTCGAAAAACCAGCTGAATGGCCAGATAGTTCTACACTATTTAACTAATCCCTATCTTCTAACATATGATGATCTATTGAAAGTATAATCAGAAATTGAATGGCTCATGAGTAGTATACAAGGCGTAAATTCGGGGGATAGCGCGTCAGTGCGCATGCGCAGAACCTTTGGTGACGTCACAATTGGTTGTGTGCGCATGCGTGTGTGTGTGGATGGTGGGTGCTGGGTTCAAAATGGCGGCCTGTGTGGATGGTGGGTGCTGGGTTCAAAATGGCGGATTGTGTGGATGGTGGGTGCTGGGTTCAAAATGGCGGCGTGTGTGGATGGTGGGTGCTGGGTTCAAAATGGCGGCGTGTGTGTGGATGGTGGGTGCTGGGTTCAAAATGGCGGCGTGTGTGTGGATGGTGGGTGCTGGGTTCAAAATGGCGGCGTGTGTGTGGATGGTGGGTGCTGGGTTCAAAATGGCGGCGTGTGTGTGGATGGTGGGTGCTGGGTTCAAAATGGCGGCGTGTGTGTGGATGGTGGGTGCTGGGTTCAAAATGGCGGCGTGTGTGTGTGGATGGTGGGTGCTGGGTTCAAAATGGCGGATTGTAGAAAAACGTATAAAAGGAGTCGATTTTTAGGGTAGGGGTGTATTCATTGCACTACTTTTGCGGAGCACTGTGACTTACCTGACCTGACCAGCCTCCCAGCCTGTCTACCTGCCTGCCTGCCTGCTTCACCTCTAGTCTGCTTCACCTCTAGCCAGTCATCCAGCCTGCTTGCCTACTTGTATGAGCTGTGAACCTTTTACTTTTTTCACTTTTACCAGTGCAAATTCACCAGACTTTTACACCGTAGCAGTTACTCACCAGCCTGAGCCCATAGTCATGATGAATTCAGCCGACCTAGTCACGCTTCAAAAGAACCGTGTTCGCCTCGTTGATGAGATGGAGCATGTGGCTGAACTATGTGATTTCCTTATGCAGGAAAACATACTCCTGAAAGAGGGTGTCGAAGATATCATGGCGCAGAATACCCCTTCACGACAAAACAGAGCTCTCATCGACGGTCTACTGCGCCGTGGCCCCAATGCATTTCCAGCCTTCGTGGAGGGGTTGAAGATCACGAGAAATGAAGAACTAGCAGATCTACTTGAAATTCCCCTTGTAGATGATGATATCTTAGTGATGGATACCACCGAAGAGCGTACAGCTAGCAAACGTACGCACACTAGCCCAGAGAGTACACCTGCTAAACGTGCTGGACGACCCAAACGCCCTCGACTAACACCGTTAGAAATACCTGAGTCAGTGATTGAGCCAGTAGTACCCCAGCAAGTGAAACAAGAGGTAGAACTTCCTATGTCTGTCCAGGAGATCAATAACCTCATCCAGCAAGCCTACCAGGCAGCTCACACCGACATTTGGGAGCTCTCACCCTATTTAACAGTGAGTGTGAAAGACGAAGAAGTGCATTTTAATGCAGCGGGCTTTAACGACAGACCCGGTAAGCATATTGCCTTGACCTACGCTTCCTGGCAAAAACTGGAGACCCTTGATTACGCCATCGATGCGGTTATTCGTGACCAGGGGAGTGACGAAGCGAAATTTCATGTGGGTGACGACATCTTTGTGAGCTGTGCTTATTTCAACGATCACCTTCTCGTGCATATCCGTAAATGGCGAAGGCGGTTAGATACGCAAGAGCTTGTTGCTTGTCCTCAGGGTGTCACTTTGAAATTAACGGCGTGGCGGAAGTTGCAGAGTCTCGCAAGTGCAATTCGTCAAGCTCTGGTCTACCAGGTGACTCACTATATTTATCAGAAGTACATCGACACAGTCCTGGATCTCATCAGACCTCAAATTCCCGAGGACACTAGTGTACCCTCATACGCACTGATCACTGAAGCACTACAGACCGTGACGGAGACGCAAATTGCCCTGAGAGTGGAAGCGGCCTGCCCTCCCAAAATTCCACGTGAAGAGATTATTACCTACATTTACGTGCACCAGGGCCGGAAAGATGATGATGAATTCAAACAAGTCTTGTTGGCGAACTATTGAACAATCAGAACAAGTGTTGAAAAACATTTACCATACACATTCATTGAAGTGGCTTGAGAGCGTATAATTGTATTAAAAAATTCAGAGTTTTTTTTACTGTTAATTGTATTAAAAATTCAATACTCAGATATAATTGTATTAAAATTCAATACCCTTGTGAATACGTTCATTCTATTTGTGTTAATAAAAATAGTAGAAAATTAAAAAAATGCTTAGTGTTCATTCTTTTTTTAATTCTTTTGAAATTATTGAAAAAAAAATGAAAAAAAAGGATTATTTCAACCCCACACCCAGTCCATTAGATGCCCCTTCATGAATGCTTCACATTGATACCTCACTCGACCCCATCGGTCCACTAGGGGCTCTCCTAGCTCCAAAAAGGCTATTTTCATACCCTTCGGCCACCGCGCATGCGCAGAATCACCCTAATTCAATCCCACACCCAGTCCATCAGATGCCCCTTCACGTAAGCTTCAATTTGATACCTCACTCGACCCCATTGGACCATTAGGGGCTCCCCTAGCTCCAAAAAATAAAAAAATAAAAAAATCAATGCGCATGGAGCGTAGTAGTGGGTCGAGTGAGGTATCAAATTGAAGCTGACGTGAAATGCTTCACATTGATACCTCACTCGACCCCATTGGACCATTAGGGGCTCCCCTAGCTCCAAAAAGGTTATGAAATTTCGTTGACCTGGGCTTGTGAAGATGAAATAAGGAGCTAAAAAAAATTTTTTTTGGGGGGGGGAAGTGGGTCGAGTGAGGTATCAAATTGAAGCTTAGAGGAAGGAGCATCTGATGGACTGGGTGTGGGGTTGAATTAGGGTGATTGTGCGCATGCGCGCGGTGGCCGAAGGGTATAATTTTTTTCAATAATTTCAAAAAAATTAAAAAAAAATTAAATTTTTTTTTTCTTTGGGGAAAGGATGATGGGGGCTGGTGTTAATTTTTGTGCTTTTTTGATAGAAGTTTCCTCTTCCGGAAAGATGGGGTTGGCCCTGAAAAGGGCCTTTGAAAGTGTTACCACACTTATGCGCGGTAGATTCTTTTTACTCCACCCACATGCTTCCTGCAGATTGGGCACTTGATTTTTAAATGTTGTTCGGCGGCGTCGTGGCAGCGGCACATGTCTCCTACACACGTCATCGTGACCCAACAATCTTTACAGATACACAAATGACCACACGGCAATAGAGCGTACTGGCTCTCTTCATCTGTACACACACCACATCGTGTTTTTTCTTCTTCTTTACGTCGTTCTTTTTTCTGTATGGAAATCTCCGCCTCCATTCCATTCATTGTCACCTCCATTCCATTCATGTTTTCCCGCATGGTGTTAATCACTTCGTTGAGGCGGGATACCTCGGCTTCGTGTCGGCATCGTTGTGGTGGTGTTTCTGCAGCCGTTATACTGGGAGTTTCGGCAGGCGACGTTGTTGCAAGTCTATGGCTATTTAACCATCCACGGTCTTCAGCCGAAGTCGTTATACTGGGAGTTTCGGCAGGCAACGTCGTTGTTGTTGTTGCAGGTGTATGGTTATTTAACCATGCAAGGTCTTGTCCGTTTTCTCCATCCGTTATATCACCGTCGTCGGATTCTTCTTCCACGGTCACCATCCTGTTAATTTCTTCGTCTTGTTGTTGACTTAGTCTTTGCAACCGTCCATCTGCTTCTGCTATTACTTCCCGCCGGAGTTGTTCCAGTTCTCCTGTACTTTGTCTGATCATGGCTTCGTGTTCAATTTCCTGCTGAAAGCTTGTAACTATGGTTATTCCACCATTATCTTCAATGCTAAGCATCTCTCTGTGTTCTGTAGCCGCAGCATTTCTAGGATCTCTAGGGGGGTGGTGGGTGAACAGTGGTCGTCTTCTTGTAGCCATGATTGAATTTGTGAATAAATGACAACAAACTACACGTTATTTATAGTCTAGACGGTTTGTGGATGGTGGGTGCTGGGTTCAAAATGGCGGCATGTATGTGGATGGTGGGTGCTGGGTTCAAAATGGCGGCGTGTGTGGATGGTGGGTTTTGGGTTCAAAATGGCGGCCGGTGTGAGTCAGTGCAAGATTATAGTATCTGCTAAAAAAAATGGTGTGTTTTATTTTTTTCCAAAGTTTTATTTTTTCCAAAGATTTATTTCGATAAACTCGCTGGAATTTTCAGGGTAATATTAAAAGATTGTAAGCTGTAGTGTGGATGTATTTTTAGCCAGGAAAACCGATTTATTTCCCAGTGTACGGTGTTTTTTACACTTGCGTACCATAATCTTATGGGTTTAAAATGGATAAAATTCTTAAAAATAACGACATAGTCTAGCGGTAGGCT
Organism: Hanleya hanleyi; assembly: GCA_036873755.1. Lineage (NCBI taxonomy): Eukaryota > Metazoa > Mollusca > Polyplacophora > Lepidopleurida > Hanleyidae > Hanleya > Hanleya hanleyi. The sequence goes on from JAVTVY010051108.1 coordinate 19,564, forward strand.
GCTACATTTTTTAAAATATTACACTATGAATTGGCTGAGTTTAATTGGAAATAAAATGTATACGGGCCCTGATTTATTGTCAAAATGACAGCCATTTATAATTGAGAAAGAAACACACACACACAGATTTTCGCAGCGTCAGTGTAGCAGACGACAGAGTGTTGTCGCTACGGTCCGCGCTTTTACATTATAAATAGCGCGCAGTTTTTTTTCATGCATTCACAATTAACCTGAGTGCTCAATCATGCAGGCACCCCTGGTTGAAATTATGGATATTGAGAAATCAGACTTCACCCCAAATGATGAAGTACAACTGCTCGGCGACGTCATTAATTTGGTACATGACCAACCCTGGTTGGATGCTATAATGACAGATTTGTTTCCACCATCTCCATCCCGGAACTATCCTGTACCAACTACAGCCCATTGTGATTGTCTAAACCCCCCAGAAACATCGCAGCTGAGTAACTTCTTCGCCCTAGAAGCCACACCGGATGTTACTCCAGATGAATACCAATGTTTTGACAACATAGATTGCCTGTTAGACAGTCTGTTGACACCACAAGCTAAAGAAAAAGCCGATGGAGAAATGGCAGCACTAGAAAGCAGAAGCCAGACAACAGACACCTCAGACGAAGATGAGCAAGCGGAGAACAGGGAAGACTTAACCACGACAGTATCCCAAAACAGCAGGAAAGATTCCAGAAGAAACAGGGCCGACTACAGAAAAAAGCGGAAAGACGTGAGAACCACTCGACATCGGCAACATGTGAGAAAAAATCCGAAGGACGTGAGAACAAACAGAGTGAGAGACAAGAAAATAAGCCAAAATGAAGACGACGAGATCCATTATGTTTGGTCGATAGCAACAACAACACTGGGGTCCAACACAGAACGTCAACACGCGTTATATTTATCCTGTGTGGAATGCACTAGCCAATTTGCAAAATTTGCGATCTTTCCGTGTGGGCACCAGGCTTTATGTGAAACGTGTATCCATCGTTACGCCCAGATTCCATCGTGCGCACAAGCCAACAAACCCCGAATGTGTGAATTACTTCCCTTGACATGCCCTGTCTGTGCTGATAGAAGAAGGCGTCAAGCCCTGTCAACAATGTAATGGCTTATTACATATCTGGTTATTTTTATAACCACCCTAAAAATTAAAAACAGATTCCCCACACATATCCCTGTGCTATAAATTGTCAGCCCCCTTTATCATTCGGGCATAACTTCTCTATCAAAATAAATTTCAACCCGTTATTATTCGGGTTGTAATATATTAAAATAAAAAAATAAAATTTTAGTCCGTTATCGTTCGGACGTATTATTAATTAATGGGGAGAGAGAAAAAATTCTGTGTTTATAATAGAGAGATCAGTCCTCACAAGGACTCTTTGATATCGGGCAGGGGTTGTTTTTTTTTGGTGATGCATTGCTAATAAAAAATAAAAAAATAATCGGATGGGGGTGTATGCTTTGAAATTGATGTGCCAGTTAGAAGCCTTCTCTTTCGAAGGATTGGTCGTTCTGAAAAGAACGTTTGGATCAATTTTTTCTCCCTGTTTTCTTCAGGGTGGGGAGTGGCTTACTCCCCCATCTCACCCACGGCGAAATACCGGTAAGGATCTTGTTCTTCTCTGTCCGGGGTGAGGGAATGTCCGTTAAGAAATATCGCAGCAGCGGCGGTGGGTGGTGGTTGTTCCCATATAATTAGCGGGGTGTCGTCATCGTCTTCCTTCAGGGAGGAGGGCAGGTTTTCCAGGGGGAAGGGTGATGGTGGTAAATTCCCTTCTTCCTCCTCCTCCCGGGGCGCTGTTGCCGGTGGAGATGGGTTAAGCAAGATGACTTCTTCGCCATTCACGTTTTCGAACGTGAATGGCTGCAGCACTGTTGTTGTTGTCGCCGGAGGAGGGATGGCTTCTTCGTTCATCACCCGCTGTAAGAGGTGGAACCACCCCTCCTCGGGGATCGTGGTGTTTACTGCGTCTAATAATGTTCGCACATTATTGGCTGTCCCTGGCCATGGTCTTGGCGTCTCCGTGAGCATGGCTTCCCATCCCTGGAACTCTTGCGCCCAAAACTCTCGTATTATCCTCTTCATCACTCGCTTCTTCCTTCTCGATAGTACTGGCTTCTTCCCTATGGGCTTGATGGTAGTTGAAATCTTTGCTGTTGGTTTGGACATGGTTGTTGGTTGTTGATATCTGTAAAAAGGTTTGGAATGGGCCTATGAAATCTGGCCGCGATATATATAGACATCGCGCGGACCTCGTCGAAATCGATCGGATTCTGGATGCCTTGAACAATCGGCGTGTGTTTCTTTTCCATTTATAAACGGGTGTTATTTGACAATAAAATGTCAGTGCATTTATATATTATTTCCAATTGAACTCAGATAATTCATGGTATAGTATGTAAAAAAATTAGCCGCCTAGCGCTCGACTATATTGTTATTTTATGATTTTTAGTCAATTTTACACGCCTAATGGGAAAGTCCGATAGTAGGAAAAATCCGCTACACTGAAAATAAATTGATTTTCCTGGCTAAAAATACATGAAGATTATCACTTACAACCTTATACTAGCTCGGTGAAAATTCCAGCGCGTTTATCGAAAGAGAACTGTAGAAAATTATAAAAACAGACCCTTCATTTCACCGTAAGAAACACAACGGGCGCCGCTTCGATTGAAATTTTGGTGTCAAAACAGAGTTTCTTATTGCACCTAAAATTGAACCCCGTTTTGTTCCAATTCATGCTATTTGGTAATTATTAAATGTGTTTGTCGTATGAATTACATTGTTTTATTGAAGTAGAAGCAAGAAGAGGATGTTGGCTACCTATTTGATTAATTGTTTCATTGAATTAACGTTTCGTTAAATTTATAAGCTGTCTCAAAAGGATAGGGGCACACAGTTTAGCATTGAAAAAATACCTTCACGTACGTCTAGCATTTATTACATTATATAGTATGGCTTTGCAAGTATTTGGTTTTGCTATTTCAGAGCACTATGGATTGTTCTGGTAATTATGAGGACTTGATATACTATGCCAGCAATGATATTATTTTATTTTATCATGTTAATTATTCAAGAATATCAATTTATGCACTCTGGGTCCGTCTACAAAAATTGCATTGTCAATTTTAATTATTTTTTCTAGAACAGGGTATTTTTTTATTTACAATTTTTTTATTCCCATTAGCAAGAATCGATATATATTTTGTCTGGCCCGTATTTTTTGTCATTCATCATTATGGCAGCGCGGGGAAAGGAACTCGCTTTCTTTCAATTGACGTCTGATGTGATTCTCATGGTGTATGATCATAAAGTGCAGCTTATCAAAGAACATCATACAGAAGTGAAATTATGTTTAAGTTTACCAGGCTGGACACTATTAACACGCTTGTTACAGGGAAAAGAACCCGAAGTGGATTTTATGCATGTAGGACTGGGTGTCTACCTGCGGAGTGGAAGAGAGGATTCTTTTTTTCCGCGGCTAGAGCAGTGTGGGGGTGCCGCTATTTTACTGCGGCCGGCATTATGGCAGGCGCTGAAAGCTATTATTACCGAAGTTCATGATCTACTCTACCCTGAAGCGAATTCACTGGCTACGCGTACACTTACCCCGGATTGTACGCTATTATTATACCCCGAACGCGTCGAGTTGTTTGATGATGATAGCCGGTGTTGGTGCACATCGGAACCGGCCCGTGTGTCTTTAACCCCGGAAGGTTGGACTACCTTGAAACGAGTGTTATGCGGCGATCTCGATGGCGATAGTATTCACCTGTGTGGCGACGTCTACATTTTCCGCAGGCCGTATTTTGCGCGACTTCTGTGTCTCAAGCGCGGGGGATTTACGCTGGACCCCGATCTCTGGACGGCTTTACAACAAGTAGTTCCCATGGTCGATAAAGTCCTCTCTCCACAGGACCCCTCTCTCACAGAATAGTACCTGACCCTATAAATACAGGGGATGAGACAGAGTGTGTGTCATTCTCCGTTCGACATTTACAGCAAGCATGTCAACCTACCTACGAGCCATCCTGCCTCTTACACCCAGTGTGAGGTTATACAGCTATCAAGATAAAGTCATCCTCGTGAAAGACGATGAAGCTATTTACTGGACGCCCGCTGAGATGCTATCGAATACGGTGACGCTACAGCGTGATGGCTGGACTAAATTTAAACGGGTGTTGAGCGGTGAGTTGGACGGAGACCTCATCCACCTGGACAATGCCATTTACGTATATTCCGTACCTCCCGTCCACATACGCCTGGGCCGCTACCAAGAGCCTACGCGAAGTATCCTGCTAACTCCCTCTGTGTGGTCAGCCTTGGAGAAAATAGTACCTATTGTGGACCAGTTATTTACACCGGACGACCGATCACCCGACCAATTGGCGTGGGTTCGTGCTATGGAAGACGCGCTGAGTGAACCTGATGAAAAAAAATCTGATGATGGGGAAAATACTATATCTATAGAATGCACAGAGGCTAGAGTGACAGTGTCACCTGATGAAGCGACCCACACACACACATGACGGGGACGACCCAGAACGATGAAGGGAAAGAAGAAAAAGTCCGTGATGAAGCAGCGGGACCGAAAGGGGAAAAAGGAGAAAAAGGAGTCTACAGTGATTAACGAGGTGTTAACCGATTTGTATTACAGCCCTAACAGTCCAGCCGCGTATAGCGCTGTGGGAGCGCTATCTCGAGCTGCCCATTCTCAAGGCATTAGTCGAACTGAAGTTCGAGACTGGTTAAAAACCCAAGACACCTATAGTTTACACCGAGCAGCCCGACGCCATTTTCGCCGTAACCGGGTGATCGTCGGCGGTATAGACGCGCAATGGCAGGCGGATTTAGTGGACATGAGTCGATTTGCACCTCACAATGATGGACATCGGTACATATTGACCTGTATCGATATTTTATCCAAGTATGCCTACCCATTCGCACCAAAACAGGAGAGAATCTAATACGAGCCTTCCAGCAGATTTTCAAGACGGGGCGCAAACCTCTTTATTTACAAACAGATGAAGGCACAGAATTTCTCAACCGACCCTTTCAAGCCTTTCTTAAGAAACAGAAGGTATTTTTCTTTCATACGTACAACGAGACGAAAGCTTCTGTTGTGGAACGCTTCAATCGTACCTTCAAAGGCCGAATGTACAAGTATTTTACCGCCCAAAACACTCGACGCTACATCGATGTATTACCTCAACTGGTCCAAGGGTATAATCGCGCCTATCATCGCAGTATCCAGCGAGCTCCCCGTGATGTGACAGAACGCAACGAACATCAAGTGCGTGCTACGCTGTACTCATCCAGTCCATCACTCACGGCACCCCGTTACAAACGTGGAGATGTGGTACGGATCAGTAAAGTGAAAGGTCAATTTGAGAAAAGTTACTTGCCCAACTGGAGTGACGAGCACTTTGTCATCGTTCGCCATAAACCTTGACAGCCACACGTCTATCAACTGGAAGATCTACAAGGAGAGAGACTGCAAGGCACGTTTTACGAGGCAGAATTACAACCCATAGTGAAAACACAGAAAGACTACTACACGGTGGAA
>JAVTVY010051109.1:0-25573 GCA_036873755.1 Hanleya hanleyi
TACACCCTAAGTCGCCCAGGCCATATAGGGCTAAGCGGAATTAGACACAAGGTACGAAACGTAACACCATAGATCTTGCATGCTATGCTCGTATTCTTTTGATCAGCATGCGATATGCGTCGCCAAGTCTGAGAAACTTTGAGTGACGGCGCTTAATGGTATAGCCCGGTTTCATAAATTTCTGCAATAATTTTTTTTGACGGTGATTAATATCGTCAAATTGCATACAGGATCCAGCAAATGCAACAAGGCGTAAGATGGATACGCCATATGCTGGTTCCACTGGAATATAAACTCCCAGAAAGGGATAGTTTACCATGTCGACATTGTAATCCTCTCTATTGTCGTAAAATCGAAGCCCATCTACTTTTTCATAGATATAACTCTAAATATGATGTGCCATTAGGGGTGTCTGTAGTTTCCTACAAATCCAATGTAGGTGGATATATATCCGTCAATGCATCATATATATAGCAATTAACCACTGCGAGAAGATCGTCCCTTGTATGTAGTAGAGCCAAAGAATGCTTTACGGCTTCTGACATTAATATATCCGCGATCAGTTTTCCTGAACATCGATACCATTAATGAACTAAGACGGGGTCCTTTCGCATCAAGTTCTTCCGTTCTTTTTTTTTCAATATCCACATACACTCAACGCCAGAGTTTTTAGAAATAGTGGCCCTAAATGCGGTTACCTTCTGAATGACCCTCGGCAACAGAAGCTTGGTGTTGCAGCTTCTAAAACCAGCTATGAATCTAGCGTTGTATGATGTTTTATGCATTTTGGGAGACCAATACAGTTTTGGTATATGGTTTTGAGTGGTTGGAAGACAAATACATGTACCTCTTTCCTTGAAAACGTTTTGGGGTTGTTAAATAAATCTTCCAGAGTAAATTCAGTTTGGCAGTAAGTAGACGTATTCGATGGCGGTGTGCTAATACTCAATTCTTTAACCAGCACCTAGTAATGATAATACTTACAAATTAATATTATATCTTATCTGGAGCTTTGTCTGCTGGGGTTATGACGAATTTTCTCTGAAGATTTGCTAAAACTTCTTGCGAATTAAAATTTCCCAATACTTCTTTTGTTTGAGGTAGCCTACCTTTGTCAATATTGCGGAGTGTTTTGATGACTTTGCTCTTGGTGAGGTCCAGCCAATCAGCTAGTACTGTATGTTCAACTATTTCTCGCTTTGACCACTCAATAACGTGCTATTCCAGTGCAGGCAGGACTATATGCGGATCGGCCTTCAGATTTATTGCTCTCGGCTCTCTATGCTTAAGTCCTTAAGTCTTTAACTGAAATAGCGCTCCAATTTAGGACTTTATCACTCAATATATTAAGGTTACCTGTCACAATATGTTTGCATGGTGTATAGACAAAATTCAACGATTCACAATTAAAAGTGTAATCTCCAGACGTGTAATTGAATATTTCGGTGGATGTAGATTCATTATACTTACGTGGATTATGTCCAGTCCTTTACCCAAGTTTCAAGAAAAGTCTTGGGAAGGCTTATTATGTGCCCCCATCCCAAGTTTGTCGAATCTGGTGAGAAAAATCAACCCAAGTAACGTAATATCTCCATCGGTCCACATTCTCGTTTCACCCCATACGTGATTGAGGTACACAATTTTAATTATAAAATTAATGAGATTAAGCGAGTGCGCATTCAACGTTGGGCATTGGTCCAAGATATAAGACCATCCTGATGTATTGCCTGCATCCATACGGCAAGACATTTACAAGAACTGCGTAACGCCCCTTCCCCACACAAATAATGTCGCCTTGGATTTTTGGCACTAACATTAGATTTTTTGGTCATATCCCATCATGGGCGACAGCTGTCTGGAATTGAAGTGTCTAATCTTGCCCTCAAATCGGCCGTTTCTTTCAAATCGGATGGCTATATAGCTTTCACCACTCAGTTGATATAGAGATTTCGTTCAAAGTAATCTATTTAATGTAGAGAAATAATCAGGAACAGCATTTCGAGTTAAATTTTCGGTTTAAAATATAGAATGCTACATCTAGACCTGTTGATATCAACGTGACCAAGCATGATGTTTTATCGAATCTTATAACCTACATTTGACGGCCTATATTTCTTCTGGGGTTCACTAAGACGTGTCAGTCGTATAGAGTAATGCACAAATCACAATCTATAAGCAGATTATTGCAGTCTGAGAACAACTCGGTAGACCAGGGCATTTCCATACCAGAAATATCATCTCTATGATTTAACATTGTGGGTGCATGACCGACTTCTTGAAACTTGGCTTCTGCCATACTAATAATAATATAATTGTATTAATCACTTGTTTTCACATTAGCCTTGTTACATGTTCGAGGTCTGCTTCGGCCTCCAGCCAATACAGAAGATTGGTAGCTGCCATCTCTTCAGTTGATAAAAGCCGAATTGAGTACATCAATTAATAACTATATTATTTGTTATCAGTTATGATATTTATTAATTTTTATTATTTGTATTACATGCTGATTTGTTTATTTTATACATACTAATTATTCTGCTGAGTGTATGAATATGAATTGAAATTGGAAGATATAAATAAAAATAAAAAATAAAAAAAATAAAAATGAAAAGGTAGCCTGATTAAATTAACAAAAATATGGTAGTTAAATAATTCCATATTTCACAAGCTGAGCATCTTCATCATTGCGGCCATTGCAATACATATCGGCCCGCATTGAAGACTTCACAGAAGGAAGACTCCGACATCGCCTGTCAAATGCTGAAAAGAGCATCCGAAGATAGCCAGGTTCAAAAACGGATTCAGGTTGAAAAAGTGTTGCAGAGGCGATCAAGGAAATGGACCGCGCTCGAAACCAAGGAGACTGTCCCAGATTTTCCACAGTTGTCCGAAGATGATCTTCGCGTTTTAACCTTCGGGGTGTGTCAGCTGAAGCAAAGACCCAACTATGTTGATCAACGAAGCTGCTGATGATCTGATACACGCTAGAATCCAGTCAGGACACACATCAGCAAAACAGTACTGTGAATGTAAGGTTGGAGCTCGCACTGTTGGCCTCTGTGCACACTTAACCTCTGTCATCTGGTATTTGGGTTATGCGCGCCACAACACTTTCAACACTTACTAGAGTTGACAGACTTGCACCAACGGTAAAAGATGCGGCTGATGTTACGGAATATGCCCTGTTTACAGAGTCGGACAGTGAGTAACGCGTGTACGTAATATACTGAAGTTACAGAGGTGAATCCCTCATGTAAAAACGTTGTGCGCATCCCCGACCTGAGTACAGACGATACCGTTTAAGAGAACATGACGGGAACATTGTTGTGAGTCATAGCGTAGTTTCAGATATGCTGTGATAAACGGTGGAGATATGTTTATATTTCAGTCACTCCATATTTGGATCTCATTAACACACAAAGACTGCCGATTTGTTTTGATATGACGAATGTGATGCCGAATATAGGCAGATCTTGTGATCCTCGATAAATAAATATCGGTGTTGCCTCTTATAATTGTATCATATCGCAAAATAAGGATTATTGAAAAAAAACAATGCATAATATGTTTTTATTGATAATCGTAGTACACGTCGCGATATAATTTATACATAGCTGGTGCAAATATTAACACTATCTACATGTTTCGATCTGCCATTGACGAGTCAATTTTTTTTTTAAATTAAGTTTCATTTTTTCTCGTCCGATCAATGTGAAACGCTGACTGAGAATAGTGTAGCCTTACTCATGCGGCAGCGCTTGTGAGATATTTGGCAGTCCACCCAATCTCACTGAAGTCACGTGATTTGTAATGTTTGGAATGGTAAAAGCTGAAAAGAGGGCCAAAAGACCGCAATTGCGTGTGATGTCATGAAAACTGAAAACGCACTGATTTACAAGATGATTGTGTGTGCGTTTGTAAATTAATAGCATGAGGACAATGATATTGCTATGCACGGGTTGTAGATGACTCTATCATAGATTCTGATAAGCAATGGAAAAGCGGACTGTCGATAGCACGACCAATTCAAGTTCAACTAATATAGTATGTCGATAATAAAGAATGCGAAAGTGAACGTAAATATTTTAAGTTTTTGAATAAGTATGAAACGATAAATTCAATGTGGTCGGCCTAACATGGTCAATGCTCTCGGTTATTCAAGACACGATTCGTCAGGTCAGCATAGAACAGGCGCTCATCTTACCTAAATAATATAGGCCAGGGCAATTCACAAGGTCAGCATAGAACAGGCGCTCATCTTACCTAATATAGGCCAGGGCAATTCATAAGGTCAGCATAGAACAGGCGCTCATCTTACCTAATATAGGCCAGGGCAATTCACAAGGTCAGCATAGAACAGGCGCTCATCTTACCTAAATAATATAGGTCAGGGCAATTCACAAGGACCAGCTATGAGTTTACTTCCATCGACTTATTTGAGTCGAGACCGAATTCGATAGATATATCCGGTCGTCATGATAATACAATGACATAACAGGTCATGATTTAGACTGATCTTTCTACAAATATCATCAAGATTCGTGCACAGAATAATGTAGTTCGTGTGCATAAAACTAATATAAAAGTGTCGTATAGAAAGAGAAATAAACAAATAATCGTGAAATGTGCGCCAAGAAAATGTTGCAGCAAGGTAACGAGATACAGAGCTTGGACGGAGACAAGGTGTATATAAGAATATGTGTGTCCTCCGATAGTGTGTCTGCTTCAAAGAATAATTTCAAAAGAAAATTAGGCATATGCACATATTTGATATCATTTGTTCATATATTTCGAAATACCTGAAATATACCACCTGGCAGGACTGGGGTACGATGACATTTCGTATCAAGTGCTCATGAAAATGTAACTGTGTCATGGGGAATAAGCACGTGTGTATAGTCCAAAGCAAACCTATTTCTTCTCACACGTAAGTTTGGCAGACTGTCTGGTAAGTAATGTGTATATGTTTAACTATAGCACAGATTTGTCTCCAGTTTTCTCATTCTTTGTCTCTTCACACAACAACATCAAATTCTGATTCCAGTGGTGATCTTGTGCTGACGCGTTATTCGTTATTCAAGTCCCATACTCACCACAGATCTATAACATCGACCCAGCAGTTTTGTTTCCTTGCCATCGAGGGATAATTGACAGATGGTGAGCCTGGATTTATCCGTCATATAACGTTTTTTTGGAGTTGGGTCAGGCAACTTTTGATCAAATTCAGATTTTGGCAAAACGATAATCGATATACAACAGCATGTTATGGAAATTTGAAGCACCACAGTGATCAATCACACGGTAGTTATATTCATTCTCAACATAAACAGTCCTTTTTGGGGGAGATAACACCTTAACCTTATCCGGCCTAAGCGATTTGGGGTGTACCGCGTCCTGGCGAGGGGTAGTTAGTTAGTCAGTTAGTTAGGAGTTTCGGATTTGTCTCAAATTCAAACCAAATTTGAAGAAATTAACAGATCTTTCAAATAGATGAAGATACCGTGTGAATTAGAAAAAAATTGTATTGACGCATTATGACGTAGAAAGATATAGTGATTAGGGCTAATTTTCACTGGCTTGTATAATCTGTATCATGAACTACCGCTATTTTTCAAACTAAATTTGAAGAAACGAAGCAGTTGAAAAAAATAAATAACAATAACTAAATGAAAGGTAAGATATTGTAGAAATTGGCTAGACTTGTGCGAAATTGATAACACTTGTATTACGACAGGAAAATGTTAACAACATTCTAGAAAAATGATTTACCAGCACAATTTCTTCAATCGAAAATCATTTTCTTAAGTAATTGATATCAAAGGAAGTGTTGTATGTAGCTGAGTATGCAGAAATAATAGAAAAGTAGCTACACTAACGAAAATTGTAATGTTTTCTGGCTGTTTGACTGACTTCCTACCTTTGACGTACTTTAGTAATATTTGCATTCATATCGTGTAGTTTACCTAGCTTTTGTAACAGTTATACGCCGAGTTTGAACCTACAAGTTTTGCCTGGCTTTCCATGAACTTTGAACTTTGGCTTTTCTATCTACTGTCATCGATCCAGAATTGGTCAGTGGAACCTAAACGACTGTTGATATGTCTGTAATTTGATTTATATTGAATTACTTGATCCATCAAACCAAGTATCAGCTCATGTCTCTAAGATCATTATATTAAGTGCTCTGATGATTGTTACGGCAGTTGGCGGCCATATTACATTTCCCCCACTTTTATGGATATTTCACAGCACGATTTAGTAAGACTTTTAATATGTTACACAGGGACTGTTTTGGATATAATACAGTTTAGAACCCTTCTGCTGCAATTAGTGCGAGGTCAACCCATAAAATGACTGCACTATAAGGACACAAAAATACCAATTTCTGAATGGTATTATTCCAGAAACACCTGGATATGGCACATTCATCTCTCGTCGTGTGAAAGTTTTTGCCATGGAACTCAACGTCAAACAACTACATCTCAGTTTGGTATTGCTATTGTACCGATTGCAGAATTTGAGATTGGCGTGCATCATCACTGGTGTAAAGCTTCGTAATCTGTGTGTTAGCCCTGATCTACACTGTAAAAATTGGTGACATGTTTAACGTCTCAAAATGAAACATGATTTTGTCCCAACTTTTGGGACATGTGAGTACGTATATGTTTCATATTAAAACGGCATCATGTTTCAAATTGAAACACGTGTCCTTTTCGCATGAGTTAATAATGTCTCAATATGAGACATGTCTTCAATAAGCACGTGTTCGTTTGAAACATGTAACGTTTACATTTTGAAACGTGTTGTGTATACATGTCTCAAGCTGAAACATGTTAGAGCCGACTACATGTTTCAAAATGAAACGTCTAAGCCCAAACATGACTTTGTCCCAACTTTTGAGACATGTCACAAGTGAAACGGGTCTGTACATGTCTCAAACTTGGAAGTGTTTCAAAACAGTCTACATCCTATTACGTGTTTCAGGAGACTGTCAGACTGGCATTTGCATGATACCGGTACTGAAACGAAAATATTCATCAAAAATCAACATACATCAAGTTTTATTCTCTTATATTCGTTGGAAGTCAAACTCAGGAACATGTATGAACAAGCAATAACCATATACAGAAACACATAAAACAGACTGCTCCTCAGGTTAACTCAAACCTAATAATGATTTCAAACAGATGCATGATTGATACATCAGAATCCCTGTTACTATAGAGTGAAAATTGTTCATATAACAATAATGTGCTCAAGGTTTGATTCATTTATATCACTGATTCACACTTAAAAGTTAAAGATAATTTACTCAAGTCTGAACTTGCCATATTGGTCCGTTGACACGACATTGTCTGATCTGTGATAAAGCATTATCCCATATTGTATTCCATGTCTAATCCGACACACTGGAAACATTTCTGAACATGGGTACTGTATTACTTAGGCCTACAAATATGGAATTGCTGAATGATACTGCCTTTGTTGTTTTTCCTGACATGCTACTCGCGATTAACTATTTCTGTTTCCGGGTGTCTGAAATTTCATTCCATTTTGGGGTATGGAATACGGATCGCAGATGATTATTAAAATCCGAGCTGGAGGGCTGGATTCGTCTCCAGTTTTGCAACAGTGATCACATTGTGGGATGAAGTAGAAACATTGTTGACACTAAACACTATTCAATACTCCAATACGTATGAAAAATAATGTCCATTCTGTCTCCTTCTGATTTATATATGCCATTAAGGCCGAATCCCGTCCAACGCTGTAGTGACGTAAGCAATCGTATTGATTCTGTTCAAAAAAATCTCCTGGTGCGCTACACATTCACAATTCAAAATACTGAATGTTCCTCATGCGGATCACACGGAGAACACAGTTGTTAGTTCTTTCAGTGCTGCTCACATTAGTGCCCCGTAAGTGCCACTTTTATTCTGGCAACATTGCTATGTATTTTGTTGGTGTGCCGTAATATGACCATATGTTTTAAGCGAATACTCTTAAATTCAAAATGTCGGCCATGTAGGGTTCCAGTGAAGAGTCAAAATTTGGGCTGGGAAAATCTTACAAAAAAATCGACCAAAAATGCATATTTGGAATATCACGTAACTGTGAAGTCTTCGAAGCGGCCATTTTGCAATTTTTTTTCACACTTTTTAGCTAAGCTGATGTGAGAAATTTCAGACCTATCTCAATGAGCTAAGACATATTTGGAAGGAGAGGGGTAGAGTGAAATGGCGCCTGGGCAGGCCTCAAATACCCTAGGCCTGGTTGAGATAAATTGTTATGCAAATGATTCAATTAAAATGCTCAGTCGATTAATCCACAAAACCGACATATATCTTCCGGGTCGCTAAAGACCAGAAATAAATATCTGAAAGCCAGTGGTAATCATATCTTTGTTTGCAAATTGCTAAAGCTCTCTGTCGAACTGTGTGAAGACGACCTGGTATCTAATTCCATGCATCAGGCAGCACTATCCATTTTGTACTCCGATTTTCTTGACACATGTCGTCCTGCAACTCGGTTGCACGTGTTTCAGCGTTGATGTTTCAAACAGCTTTTCGGACCGTTATAGTGAGACGCCAGCGCGAGTGAAACATGTCATAACCCTCAAATAGTTGCATCGTTACGTCTGTGAGACATGTTTTTGTGGAAAAATAGGGTGAAACATGTAGCATTATGAAGCATCTAACATGTTACCATCTCAAAATGAAACGTTAAACATGTTTCCTCTTTTTACAGTGTAGCGAAAGTGCCGGTGACAGTTTGTTTTTAACAACTTCGGTAACAATTATATATATATTTATACGTACTCAGATATACATCTTGGTCAGCTACATGCATGACGCACAGTTTGTTCTAACTCATAGATGGATTTAGACAAAACAGTTTGGTTGAACCAGGTTTGCTTAAAACGTAACCAAGCAATGTGGTCATAATGTTCAATCAAATAACATAAGCTACATTATATTACCACTTCACGAGTTTCCCTACGGGGACGTTTGTTTGAGGACGACTTGGTATATCCAGCTGTTGTTCTTCTTTGCACCAGGTCGCAGCTTTCCCTAAGTAGTTCCAGTGATAAGGTTTTCTGGCATGGATGAACAACTGAAGGACTTCAAGGAGAAAGGTTATGTATTCCTGAGGTGAGTCTGGGTAACTGTTATCCAGTTCGATAGTTTAGTGGCATTTCCAGTGAAAGAATATGACCTGGATAGTCTGATAAATGCTCCAACGAACGTTGGCCGCTGATCAATGTGTGGTGGATTTGAGAAATAGTCACAGACTCTCTCGGAGACTATAACTATCTCATAGGAAATCTTGTTCAGTTGGTTAGTGCATGTCGATGCCGTACCGAATCGACTATGACACTGCTACAATCTAAGCTGACGACTGTTCAGTACAGTTCCTTTATCTCGACAGCCGGATTCGAACTCACAACCCCGTTAACACGTGCCGTTGCTCTGCCGACTGAACTATGACGACCCATAGGTATTAAACTAGTGGATTGTCCATGTGAAGACTAATATTCTCTGTCGTTGTTATAATGTGCGCAACTGGCTTTATGATGAAGAAATGATTATTTGGTATGGCATATTGCCCGCCACAACTAGCAGTCGTTTGTATTTACCCGCTATTTTTAGCAGCGTTTTCTGTACTTCCAACTATACAAGTTGGTACAAATAGCCGCCCTGCACAGTAGAACACTGCCTCGAGACTTGGCGTACATTTATATGATATGTCATGATTTCCATAAACCTAACCTATACATGCCATTATTCCAGAGGACTTCTTAGCCCTCCCGAAGTGCAGAGACTCAAAGAGGCAATGGAAAAGGAGAGCAGCATCCTTCAACAGAACGAGCACATTCGCGGAGACGGTGATGGCAGAAACTGTGGAAAGACCTCCCTAATAACATATGTGGAGCAATATCAAAATCAGAGAGGGTCGTCGGAATAGTGGAGAAGGTATTTAGTTTCTGTGTTCCCTTGGATTCTTGTTTGTGTTTCACAGTGTCATACCGGTATACTAACCGATCACTGATGACGTAGTTAAGCGCCGTCGATGACTGCCGGGACGGGTACAGCTGCTTTCTCGCAATACATGGGCGTATTGGTGCAAATAATGGCAGCACCGGGAAACAAACGCAAAAGAAATAGCATCCGCCAATGTAACCGTGTGTGAGAATTCAAATGGCCTCGCTAAGATTGAGATTGAATGAACAGATAATTATGGGG
The DNA here is from genome assembly GCA_036873755.1 of Hanleya hanleyi. Lineage (NCBI taxonomy): Eukaryota > Metazoa > Mollusca > Polyplacophora > Lepidopleurida > Hanleyidae > Hanleya > Hanleya hanleyi. The sequence goes on from JAVTVY010051109.1 coordinate 10,245, forward strand.
TAAAGCATTGCCCTTGGTACTCTGGCTTGTGGGATTTTCGACTGGAAGGTAGTACCCTGATATTAAATGTATCCTTTGAAGTAAAAGCGTATAAAACTTTCATAGAGAACAATATGCCCAGTGTATGATTTAGCATACTCGACTTTCATTATGGGGACAGACAAATTGTGCCCTGATGTTAAATGAGAGGCCACTCCTCGGAATAAACAAATGTACAAATTGTCAAATGACGCCAGGATAGCAGTCTTAGCAACCTGGCTTTCGAGGATGGAAAGAGAGAAATTATGTCTCAGTATAAACTTTTAAGCACTTCCTGCACAGTTCTGATCTAAAATTTCAATTTGTGTCTCAGTATAAACTTTTAACCCTACCTGGCCTGGGGGGGGGGCGGAAAGTGCCCCCTAGTGAATTTTTTCTGCTGCTCCGAAACGACAAAACCGAGGAGGCTGAAACTTGGTGACTTTTAAGCTTATCTTATTGGGGTCATTTTGAGTCTATTTTCATATACCCCCGGGTAGAGCAACATGGGTAAATTCAAAATGGCGGCCATGTGGTATCAGCGAAAGTCGTGTTTTTCATCTTTTCGGTCCATTTCTTCACATTTTCCTTGCCTAAAAGGCCTTAAAAGTATATTATTTATGCAAAACTAATTATTTTCTATTTTATAAGATTTTTTTCGAGAGAAAAATCTGAAAAATGAAAATTTCGAAAAATCGACCCCAAAAAGGCCGAAAAATGGCTTCCGAGAAGATGATCTCACTGTGACGTCATCATGGCGGCCATCTTGGTTTTTTTTAGATTTTCCGGTAGAGCTTGAACCCAAGATACTGTGTGGTAAGTTTCAGCACTCTAGCCTTAGTGGTAGAGAAAATATATAGGGGGGCACTTTCCGCCCCCCACGGCTTACACCCCAAATCGCCCAGGCCAGATAGGGTTAAAGCACTTTCTTCACGGTTCTGGTCTAAATTTCAATATGTGAGTAGGTACATGTGTTGTATTTGGAAGAAAAAACAAATCTGACTCCATCCACGAAAAGGTGTTTTATAACTAACGATGCTAGGGGAAAGGAAAAGGTGCCCCAAACAGGTGAAGTTAAAGGGAATGTACTTTCTCTGTGTAGTGTACAGTCTTACGTATTACAGCTTCTGGAGGGCGAGATCTACCATTATCACTCTAAGGTGATCATGAAAGATGCACATACAGGAGGCAAATTTGTTTGGCACCAGGACTATTGGTAATGACGTTTCTTTTATCCTCAAGATACAATATAATAAATACAGTTACAATTTGTAAAGTAATGCAGATGTCGTCATGGCATGACTATTCTTTTAGGGTCATATATATATTCTTTCGCCATGTTGACCGCTATATTGCTTTTATTTGCACTTGAAACACTGTATGTTCGTCTTGTCAGGTATATTATATTTGTCTAATACTAACAGATACTGGTATGAATACAAAGTTGTAAATCCCACAATGGGGACACTCTGGATCGCCATTGACAGAGCGGAGAGAGCAAACGGCTGCCTTCAGGTAATATATTTATGCTGAGCACACGTTCTAAGTCATTTTAACTTAGTTATCGTCCACATAGCATGTAGATTGATGATAATGACTCACCTATCCCATACTATGTAGTAAAAGTAATCTTAACTTTATTGCCGAAAGAAACATAATGATAAGCTGCTGGACTCCCAAGCATTTTCAGTTGCACACAAAACTTGTTGGAATTTCACATCCTTCCATATGTGTAAGGAAAATCGATCTGCACAGCAAAAAAAAAAAAAAAAAAAAATCCATGTGGAATTCCAGACCATTCCATAGCTGGCATATTTCATAATAACGAGGGCTGAAAGTATCCCATCCATTGTAGAAAACAAATCTTAACTGTATCGCTGGAACTGTGAATGTCTGCATTATCTATTTCAAACCATTTCGGAATAGTTAGTATTTGAAATTTGCAATAAACCAGTATTACCACAATCGTCGGAGTCTGAATAGCATGATGAATAAGCCGAGCATATACCTGACCATCTCCTGTGTTTGTTCTCATATACTGCAAATACATTCTCATTAGAATTAAAGACTGGAAGCGAATGTGCCATAAAATAAAAACAATCCAAACCTTATACCGAAAAAGTGAAGGCAAACTGCTGAAATCTTTTAACTCTATCTGGCCTGAGCTATTTGTGACCTGTCCCGACCTGGGGACCCATTTCGGCACCCTTATTATTTTTCTCAACAATTGAGCTAATGAGCTGAAAATTAGTAAACTAAACCCTTGAATCAACGTCTACCATAAAATGTAAAACAAAATTCAAGATGGCCACTCGCATGACGTCACACTGATGTCTATTTGAAAATGGCATTTTTTTCTCGATTTTTTGGCCAGGGTTTTCGAATTTTCATTGATATAATTTCCTTGCAAAAACTGCATGATAAATTATAAATTGCTAAATAATAACCTTTCTTGAGAAAAAAGCAGGAACTTTGATGAAGAATAACGAAAATATCAGTTGAATTACCCCTTTGGGTTATACAATAGTCCCAAAATGACCCCAGTATGATAACCTACAAAGTCACGGAGTTTCAGCTCTCAATTCTTTCTCGTTTCTGAGAGAGGGTAGAAAGTTTGGTAGATGAGCCATAATGGCCCGCCCCAGGCCCAGTAGGGTTAAGGATAGACACCATTCTGTGCACATAAAATTATACGAAAGAAGATGGAATTCAATGTTCCGTCTATTGAACGTGTTGTTTCGCTGCAGTATATAATTTTTGCAAGAGAAACGTCATTTGTGTTAAATTTCGCGATTGAATTATATCCATGTAGAATGTTGCGTGTGGACGGACAATATATATGCAAGATGAGCAAAATAATGTCAATATAAAATGGCATTGTTTTCCTGTGGAACTGATGCTTGCCAAAAATGGTTGTTTCTGAAAAAATATACAGACAGAAAATCAGCTTGCTTGCCTAATAATTGAAATACAGGTCATTAAAATGGAATATTCAAGCAGTCACTAACGTTACAGGATAAACTTACATGTAGTGGACAGACACCTTCATGTATTTATTTGAATTTATGCATGTCAGAAACAGATAATTTGATTTCTAGGCTCGTTTATTGCCTGTTTGTGAAATAATGCAAATACAGTATGTAATGCTTTATTTAATTTTATGAGGATTGTGCACAGCCACAAGGCCACGGGGCACTCTCCTCAGATAACATACATATAATAATTTACATACAGAGAAAAAACACATTAAATTGCTGAAAAGCAAAATGACTACAAATAACAAAATGATGATTTACATACACAGAATAACCAAATTAATGGTTCAATGACAAAATGCGTTTGAGGGTGGTGGGATTTTATAGATAATACTTGTAGAAGTGGGTATGTCGTTACTTCATATAATTCTAGCTTATTTACAATGGGTCAAATAAATTTTATTTATACATCTGGTAGAGCACTGATTTGATTAGCTTCATCTGTCACCGGTTGAGAGTGTTCATGAGCATGAAACCGGTTGGATGCTCTAATGAACTTTTTGACTATTTCAAAAACAGACATATTTGTTTCATAATCAAAGTCAGAGGAGCCACGCAATAATAAATTTAACAAGTAATTCGGAAAATCATAAATTAGAAGAGAGTGGTGTACACCGGGACAGATCAAGTTTGTAATCAAGGTGAGCATTGGCTTTCTCAGAGCGGCGAACATAGGGCAACTCAAGAGGAAATGATAAGGGTCTTCATTGTTGTGATTACAATACTGGCAGATAGAGATTGGGGAGATGTTATACTTAAACAAATGACCATTTAAAGACCTAAAACCTAGTCTCATCCTACACAGTAGGACTGAGGTATATCCGCGGAGGGAATTGTATATTTTAGTAAGGTATGAGGGTTGGTTAGTAAAGAATTTGGCCTTAAACATAGTTAATGAGGTTGCATTTCGGGCGGAAGCGTGAAGAGAATTCCAATCTTTAGAAGTTTGTGGGAAGAACGAATTTTGAAAACAAGTGAGACGACACCGAAATGTTCTATACTGGTCAGAATTCCGCAGGTTATAATTTCTTTCCATATCCAAGGATACTTTTTTCGGACGTAAACGTTGAAGATATACAGGTGCGTCACATTTTAATATTTTATAGAATAAAACAAGACGGTGCATCTTTCTACGTTGAGAAAGTGTTTCCCAGCCTAATTCATTTAGCAATTTTGAATATGAAGTTCTTCGCATGGCACCAGTACATGTAACTGCAGCCTGTCTTTGTATTTTTTCTAAAAACACAGAATTAGTGAACATGCAGCCGTCAAATACAACATCACTATAATCAAGGAGAGGACGGGCTGTACTCCTGTATAAGCAATCCAAGCATTTTCTTTCAAGGATGTGTTTTGTTCTAGACATGACATCGGAGTTTTTTGGGGGATTTCGAGCAGACAGAATTAATATGTTCATCCCATTTCATGTTGTCTTGGAGAATTACTCCTAAGTGCTTATGAGAGGTAACGCGTTTAATTTCTACATTATCAAGATATAATTGAGGGTATGTTGGGTTATGCTTCAAGGATATATACAAGAATACAGTCTTCAGTGCATTGAACGTTACAAGCCACTGAGCTGCCCATCTGGATAGGTAGTCAAGGTCGTTGTTGATTCTCAGTTCTGCAATTTTTATATCAAGTACTGGTTCAAGGAGAGATGTATCGTCAGCGAATAAATTTATATTTGATTGAATGTCATCTTTGATGTCATTTACATATATAAGGAATAGCAACGGCCCAAGGACCGAACCCTGAGGAACACCAGCATTGATATGATTAACTTTGGATTCCACACCATTTTGGACAACTTTAATTCTTCTATTTTCTAGGTAGCTTTTTATCCACTCGTATAATGTTCCGCAAATGCCAATTTTTCTCAATTTGAACAGAAGACCGTCGTGCCAAACTTTATCGAAGGCTTTGCTTACATCTAGGAAGACCGCGCAAACATCATGGCCTTTATCAAGATACTGATAAATGGTGTGAACTATTTTGACCATTTGATTCACGGTGGAATAGCCTGGTTTGAAGCCGGAATTTTCTTCTATTAGAAGGTTATTAGCTAAGCAGTATTCGTAGAGTCTCTTGAACACAATTTTTTCTAGCACTTTGGAAAGGACAGGTTGGAGAGATATGGGTCTGTAATTTGAAGGGTCTTGGCGATCTCCCTTTTTGTATGCTGGACAGACACGTGAAAGTTTCCATGCTGCAGGGGAAACTCCTGTAGATAGTGATAGGTTGAAACATTTTGTAATCGATGGGGCTATTTGTGAAGCAGTATGTTTCAGCATATACGCGCTGATATTTTCGTCACCAGTAGATTTATTTATTTTCAATGATTTTAACAGGGAAGTAACTTCGGTCTCGTTTGTTGTTATTTCGTCGAGCCGTTGATCGGTGACCTATTCAAATGGTGGAAGATCAGGTATAGTGACTTCGGCAGATAGACATGACTGTGATTGAAAGAAAGTACATAGTACATTTGCCTTTTCTTCTTGGTTAGATGTGAGTCTGCCATCAGCAATTAAATTCGGTATCTGGGGTTTGACTTTATTTCCAAGGATGCCCTTCATCAGGGACCAGTATGTACGCGGATCAATGTTGGGGTTAGAAAGTTTGCTCTTCAATTTATCAGTATACCTCCACACCGCCATACGTTTTACTCTATTAGTCTCTTTCCGAGCTATTATGAAAGACAGTCTATGATCATCGCGATGAGTTCGCTTAAATCGCTTAAACGCTCGATCTCTTATGCGGTATTTTCTCCGAACGTCATTGGTTACCCATGGTTTATCTCTTGGACGAATTGTCACGACTTTGCTAGGGATGTATTCCCTGCAGCATGAAAGGAAAAGGTTATTCCACACATATATAGCGTCGTCAATATCATCAAAGATATTTAAAACTGTGTCCCATGGAAGGTATGATAGGGATAGATTAAGCTGTACGAGATCAGCAGCTTTATAATCCCATACATGGCGTTTATAGGATGGTGGTTTATTAATGCAAGAAAATTTTAAGCAACAATAGATGGTACAGTGATCGAGGTTAGCAAGTGGGGGTGCCACTCCAAAATCTGTTATATACGCAGGACTGTCATTCTTTTGTAAAACTCATTATTGCTAATGTTACATGTGGACAGACATGTTTAACATAGCACCAAGTGGTCTGTCCACATGTAACATTAGCATCATCGATATATTTTTTTGAATGGCGAAAAGGTCACGAAAGTGAAGGAATCCAAATTACAAACTGCTATTATCAAACAGCTGTTCAGGCATTACCAGTTTTTCTGAAGTAAACAGCTTATCAACGTCAGAATTGATCAACCTTTATCTTTTCATGCTAATGTTACGGTGAACGACCGTGATTGTGCATTCGTATAATTTTAGACGGGCCATAAAGTTTCTAACAAAAAACTATATGTTTCAAGAGTCACAAACGATCTTTCAAAGTTAACGTTGTCCCCTACTCCCAGATATCTATCATTGTGACTTTCACAAATGTTTCTCCCCAAAGTATGACTTCATCGTATTGTATTCATTTATTCTTTCCCTCGTATTCCCACCTTAATTTTGTATTCTGTTTCATTTTTATTTCACTGTATGTATGTACGAAGTGGCAGACAATGAACTCAAATCACACTTGTAAAACTGAGACCCAGCTGTGTTATCGTAATGGCTAACAGTGCTGAAGATCACAGTCTCAGTTGGTCATTTTCATGCGGCTTCTTACCGGTATTGTTATTGCAAACATGTATATCAGCGATCGGGCATTCACTGACTTCTCTCAGATATGGTTGATATAATCAGACAAGTGTTTTCAAGCTACACCGAAGCTTTAAACATATACACGTTTTTATTCGTAGCTTTGCTTATTGATAAGGGTCTGTTTGTATTTCTCTGTCATCTGTTATCCCTGTGTGGAGAGAAGTCAAGCCCCATTCACACTGAAACATGCTCAAATTCATTCTCTGTAATACTTACAACTATAAATTATATGAAACAATTTCAACCCGCTAAATACATATTCCTTTTGTACTAATAGTCTCAAATATGGTATTACTTATATTTGGAACTTACATGTATCTCAGCAATTCCATTTTTTGTGGTCTATACGCCCAACACGTTATATCACATATACATTGTCTGGTGCACTGAATGTAACAACAACGATCAAATCTATGTATTGCAAGATACAATACCTACCTTCTGAAAATTATGTAGACTTTATCAAATATTTGTATAATCTAATATTGTTATGTGATGACGTAGAAATTAATCCAGGTCCGCAGCATGACTTAGGTGATAAAGGATTAGCTATTTTCCATATGCATATTCAGTGTATTAGATGAAATTTGAAGTACTAGCGGATTACATATGTGATTACGATATATCTTGCTTTACAGAAACTCATTTGGATTATATGGTTAAAACCGATGATATTATAGTTGAAAGCTACCATGTTCCCATCAGCAAGGAGAGAACGAATCATCGAGAAGGATTATTAGTTTATATTTCCAGTTAATTGGAGTTTACCCGTACGTATGATCTGGAAAGCTCCTTCTGTGAAATGATATGGCTCGAGATAAATGGGAAAATAGCCCATTCCTGCTCTGTAACTGTTATCCAACAGAGTCTAGGAAATGTTTGGGACTGCATAGCCTACTCGTGCGAAAAGGCACTGGACTCAAACCCGTCTGCTGTTATAGTAGGAGTTCTAGACGATGATAGTAGTATATAAAGTGGAAAATTGAGGCCGATTTTGCATATGAGGAGGTCATACCCTACATCGATGACGTCACTTCCGGTTCCGGTCACGTGACCGGAAGTGACCTTTGACCCCGGTTTCCGGTCACGTGACCGGAAGTTTCAGCGTCGGGGTCAAAGCTCACTTCCGGTCAAGTGACCGGAACGTGAAGTGACGTCACCGATTTAGGGAATGACCTCACATGTATGCAAAATCGGCCTCAATTTCCACTATATATGTCACCAAGGGACCTACCCATAAATACGAGCGTCAGGCAGCGCCGGGGTCAAAGGTCACTTTCGGTCACGTGACCGGAACCGGAAGTTACGTAACTCTGTGACGTCACCATGGCAACCACGTGACCTCTGTGACGTCATCTCATTTGTGTTGTGACTAAATTTCCACTTTATCGGACAGAATCCACTTTATTCAACAGATTTATCTGCCCCAAAATACGTGCCCAGATCACTTTTTTACAAAGCGGATATTAATAATGGTGCAACAAAAAGGGCACTTCCGGGTCAGCTGACAACCTGGAGTTATCTCCCCCTAGTTCCAGTTTTTTGCCACAAGGAGCAACGAGGGAACTGGGCCATATATACGAGGGTCGGTCATCAGGGTCAATACGAGCCAGTTAGCTCTTTTCAAATGGTTAACTACGGTATACAAAAGAACCCAAACTCACAATGTTGTATGAAAAAACACATTTTATAACAGAGAACACAACATATATACAACAGTTATTCGCTGGATAACTCATATACTGCCCCGTTGAGCTACCACCACCACCGGGCGTTGACATCCGAGAGCTCCGAGCTCCAAGAGCTCCGAGTTCCAAGAGCTCCGGACCTCCGAGCTCCAACAGCTCCGCCCCACGGGAGCTACCACCACCACCGGGCGTTGACATCCGAGAGCTCCGAGCTTTTGCATATAAACACGACATGCATCTGTGAAAGCGTCGTTATACGCCTGGTGTCCATGGAGACGAGGGCCATGGTTTACGCATGTCACTTGTGTTCGAAGTCATTTTTCACGCCATTTAATCTACGTAGACATTTGCTTTCCATACATAATAATCGTATACAGCGAAGCCATCTCACGAAACGGAGTGCCGATAACGCTCAAATTCAAAGTACGCGCGAATTACAAGCGTCTAGTCCGTCATTCATAATTCAGCCGTCGTCCATTAGAGAATATCCGCGTCCATAATCCAAAGACCTATTCCATATTCCATATAACAGTATTAGCACCAAATCCAAAAAGTCAATCATAGTATACATAAACATAGGCTTGTTTCCTGCAAGAGAGAAGCGGTCAACAGTTTTCAATCATGCCGTCAAGACATCATGATGTTCCAAAAATATCAAATCCGTATCGCCGATCAGTATTCTTAAACCATAATATTCGTTGTAGAGTCGTCATCTAAAGAATGATGTATCTCAGTCACGCTTTGATTGTGACTGTTCATATGAGTACCACGAGGATCTTGAAGTACATGGGTACCACGAGGATCTTGAAGTACATGGGTTCATACGGCCCCTAGCCCCGGGTTAAGTGGAATTAGACACAAATTACGAAACGTAGCGCCATAGATCTTGCCCGCTACGTCCGTATTTTGCTATCAGCATGCGATATGTATCGCCAAATTTGAGAAACATTGAGTGGAGGCGTTTGATGGAATAGCCCTGTTTTATAAGTTTCTGCAACAATGTTTTGTGACGTTGATTAAAATCGTCACATTTAACACAGGATCAAGCAAATGCTACTAAGCGAGATATGTATACGCCATATGCAGGTCCCACTGGAATATTACTGTCCAGAAAGGGATAGTTTACGATGTCGAAATTGTAATCATCTCTTTCTTCATAAAGTCGACGAGAGAGAATGCCCGCTTCATTTTTATAGAGATATAGATCTAAATATGATGTGCCTGTAGGGCTGTCTGTAGTTTTCTTCAAATCCAGTGAAGGTGGATATATATCCTTCACTGCGTCTTTTATATAGCGATTATCCACAGCGAGAAGATCGTCTATATAGCGTTTGGTGAATGAGAAGGAACGGGCTTTGAATGGATCGGTTTTTGAAAGCGCCTGCATATAGTCATATTCGTAAGAGAAGAGATACAGGTCAGCCAACAGGGGTGCACAATTAGTAACCATTGGAATACCTATATGCTGCTGATATATTGTGTTGCCAAATTTCACATAGATATTTTTAATGAGAAATTCAAGCAACTCTATAAACAAAGAAACATCCCATGAATGATATCTCTTGTATGTAGTAGAGCTAAAGAATGCTTTATGGCTTCCGACATTAATATATTTACGATCAGTTTTCTTGAACACAGATACTATTAATGAACTTAGACGGTCAATAAGGTCCTGATGAGGGATTGTAGTATAGGAGTCGAGAAATCCCATGTGGATACATGTCTGTACGGTATGTGACCTTTAGCATCAAGTTCTTCCGTAAGACATTTTGAGTTTTTCAATATCCACATACATTCAACGCCAGAGTTCTTAGAAATAATGGCGCAATACTGTAACAGTCTACCCCATGCACCCAGTGTATCTCACTAGTGCTGCAATTATACTCTTCGGAGGCGGTATAATTCGGGTGAGGTAGAATATCACATCAGAGTTAGGTACTCTGTAAACCATCGACCGGATTCGTACCAGACAGTGATAAGCATGCAAAACACAGACTCATAGAAAACAGAGATTGTATTCAGGTTAAAATATAACGGGAACGATTTTATTCTCCATACCGATAAATAAATACACAGTAAAACGGATGTATGACTTTGTTAATATTGTCACTTTGCGTCTTCTCACTGTATCAATGGTCCAGGGTAGTCCATTCATCTCATCCCAGAATTGTCAGTTATAGCACCACCGGATCTGGTGTAATGATGAGTTATGCCTGAGAGTGTGGGAATTACCACCGAATCTGGTGGTGATAGGTCAACTGGTCGAAGTAAAGTTCTCAACCACCGTACTCGGTGGGGAAAATACTAGCCAGATGTAACCTACCACCGGATCTGGTGTAATGGTGAGTTATAACTGTGAGTATATGATTTACCACCGAATCTGGTGGTGATATAGGTCAACTGGTCGAAGTAAAGTTCTCAACCACCGTACTCGGTGGGGAAAATACTAGCCAGATGTAACTACCACCGGATCTGGTGTAAAGGTGCGTTTTCCTTGTATGTGTGTGAATTACCACCGAATCTGGTGGTGATAGGTCAACTGGTCGAAGTAAAGTTCTCAACCACCGTACTCGGTGGGGAAAATACTAGCCAGATGTGTCCTACCACCGGATCTGGTGTAAAGGTGAGTTTTCCTTGTATGTGTGTGAATTACCACCGAATCTGGTGGTGATAGGTCAACTGGTCAAAGTAAAGTTCTCAACCACCGTACTCGGTGGGGAAAATACTAGCCAGATGTAACCTACCACCGGATCTGGTGTAGTCCAAGCCTTGTGTGGTGAAATCCCTCTTAGAGTCCTCTAATTTCCAGGTTCCAAAATAAAAGTAATTCAATTATATGTTCTTCTCCATCTGAGGTCGTCCCGTCATCAGAAATCGGCATCTGAACAACAGCCTTGACCGGACGATGTTGTGTAAACAATGAACACGTGTTGGTATCGGCTCGGTGGCGGATAGTACAACTACTGTTCAGTTACATCAATCATCGCCGGTGGCATTTATCATTCAATAAGATCGGTCATCTCCCCCATCTCTCATCGAAGAGGAAAATATCGGGAACAACTTCGTCCACGGGCATCATTTTAGGAAATGAGCCAGCGAGCCTTGGTTTGACTCGGTATTTATAGCTTGCTGGCGTGACCTTCGACCGCCGAGCATCAGCCAATCAAATGCATATTCGTCGTCGCGCCTCCAAAAGCGCACGTGCTAGCTTGACAACTCGCTTTCAGCTGGGCGAGATGGCGAAATCTTTGACGGAAAGTTGTGCAGCTTTCGAGCAATAAAATAGATAATTTCCATGGAGGTATGAACGATCCGTCATCAAGGCATTTCCTTCAACATCCAGAGAGGTTTGCTGCGTAAGATTTATACAAAATTGCAGGCTCGGGAGGTAAATATTCACCACCACGTAACAAACCAATTTACAACAACAACAAGTGTCAACTCAACGACGAAAACCTTCAATCAAACAAATCGATGTACAATGGCAGTCTCCAATCCAATTATAATAATCTGCTTATTGTTTAATGAATGTCAAAAAAAATACGGGTGTAGCCCGTTACATTGCCCCCACCTCCATAAAATTTGGTCTCCAAATTCAGCTTTGGCAAAAACATTCATTAAATCGATGACAATCAATTACTCAATTTCTCCGCAGGATTCTCCATCCTATAGTATAGCATGTGGCTAAATGTGGATTCCATTACCAAATTTAGTTCATGTATGCAGAGATCATAGCGTTATACCTCATTGTATAAGCAGTACTGAATTCATGGAATTGACAATACATTGGACCAGAGTAATGCACTGTGTGTCATTTTCTGTTCTTCTTCATCTGCTAAGTTCTGGTATGCATAATAGCTGTCATCAAACTCATGACCATCTTCCTGTTCAAGTCAACTTCTCTTCTAGAAGTAGTCAAATTCTCTGTTCTCCTAAGTACTGAGTTGGTTTACGTTGCCCTTTTGGGAGCCGTCATCAGTAGTTTGATATATGGGTGAATACCAAGTTTATGTTGCTCTTTCACCACCATTCCTGCCCTCTCTAACTGACCTGGTCCTATGTTTGCTGACAGTTTCATAATCAGTCTCCATATAAAGCCACTGTGATTTTGCATTATCCATCGGTCCTCAACTCCTGTTCACTCTTCTCTGGATACAATATCACCAGGAGTAGGTACACCTCGCAGTAATTGCCACCATGATTTGGTAGATACCACTGTAAACCAAGACTAGGGCCGTTTGCTCCTGCATTATGGTTTCAGTCCATGTACCGCACAGTGTTGTGGATTAGGTATTAGCTGAACACAGTATATATGTTACTGATTTTGTGTCATGACATAGTCTCCTTCCAGTGTCATTGCAGTTCTTGGCTTAACACTTCTCTGCCAGCAGATATGTGTTGCCATACTACATGTGTATATCTCCAACCTTTCTTCTTGTCACTTGCTAGTTTCATGTGTTCTCAACATGTAGCAATCCATGCACCCTTTCCATCATCTGTGAAAGTTCATGCATAATTTGAAACTTTTGTTTCAATCCTTTCAGGTACCATACATTAAACATCAAGTCATCTGGTAATTCTATCACCCTGCCATGGCCAAGGCTCTTGGGTGTGACACCAGGAGTGCTCTCTGTGCTGCATCTAGTGTTATCTTTCTTGTAACATCTAGTGATCAGCATTACGAGAGATATGCAGTTTCCTCAAAGTATTGCAGTGCCTAATACATCTCACCAACCTGAATCAGATTACCACTAATACTGGGATCTGACAGATGCACGTTGTGCAGTCTTACCAGGAGTGATTATAGGCTAACAAATTCAATCAAATTGTTCTGCAACTTCCCCGTCCACTATTCTCAGCTGAGCAATATTATATATATTCAGGAACTGCTTCATTATCTCAGAGGATTTCATCATCTCTGGAATTAAAATTTGTACCTTCAAATTCAATACCTCAGTATTTTCCTCAAAACTATTCATTCCATTCATCTCCTTCCATTTACATTTCTCAGAGCATCATCATCTGAATACCAATGTCGTTTCCTATGCTCAGGTGGAAAACAAGGTAATTCACCCATCTTTAGCCAACGGTATACAGTACTCAAGATTTCAATTATGTCCAGGTGACGGGAGGAAATCTTCAATGCAGGCTCATTTTACATCATAGTAGGTTCATACAAGTAACAAGTCTTCAGTAATATCTCCATGTACAGTTTTCAACAAGTAATACGAAGGAAAAGTCCAACATAATCATCAAAGGGTATAAAATCATCTGTTGTGGTGACTAAACAATATTCACATCTGTCACACAATGGAGATACCTGAAATTCGTCCAATGCAATCAGCAACTGCAAACTTCATTGGTTCTCTACCCTTGATTTCACACCCATCCCAAGTTGTTGGTACATGACCGGTAGAGATATGTCCAATTCTGTCATTCTCCACAGATGCCTCCGGAATTGTTCCTATAAAGTCATTTCCCAATTGTTGTTCTCGTTTATTTTTATCTTCAAGTTCCAGCCATGGTGAATTCTGGCCAGCTTCATGTTTCGATTCAATATGATCATCATAAACTTGTGTATTTTCAAATTTTGCATCAGCAACCACAATATCGTTGTCTTTAAGGTGCCCCCACCCCAGATATGATTTTGATTTTGCAACCTCCCGTATAGGTTGTTTCCTGATCTGTGGTGTTAAGTGTATGGCATCAGAGTGCTGTCTCAGGTCATTTGTGTTTTTATTTGACAACACCAAAAGCGCATCACTCGCCTTCGCCAAACATACAGCCTCATCAGTCAAGCTCAATCTTTTATTTTCAACACAGCTTATTTTCTCTGAAATAAGACAGATCTGCTTCTGTATTTGTATCTGTAGTTCTGTAACTTGCTTCTGAAGTTTAGATATCTGTCGGATTGTTTCACTCAATATGTTTCCCAGCATTTTCTCAAAAGAAAGTTTAAGCTGATTTATTTCATCCCGGATAGAGATCTGATAATCAGTCATCTGATTCATCCATTGTCCAATCAAATCCACAATTTCATTCAAAACAGCTTCTTTTATTCTAGTTTCACTATCATGATCATTGATCATGACACTATTTTCCAGTTGAGGGCCAAAGGCTGTATCACCACGATCTTCAGGGATTTCACCACCCAAGTCTCCTGACTTGAATGTCACAGTATTTGAATCATCCATTTTCAAGTATGGAGAATAAATCTCTGTTAGAGTCTGGTGTGTTCAACCTGATATCACTGTCTTGGTAATAATTTTATATCCGGTATTGTTGCACCAAATATAACACTGGTACTGTCTCAAATGTAACAGTACTGCAGTCTCTAGTACTGTAGTATCCTTTACCGCTGCCACCAAATGTAACAGTCTACCCCATGCACCCAGTGTATCTCACTAGTGCTGCAATTATACTCTTCGGAGGCGGTATAATTCGGGTGAGGTAGAATATCACATCAGAGTTAGGTACTCTGTAAACCATCGACCGGATTCGTATCAGACAGTGATAAGCATGCAAAACACAGACTCATAGAAAACAGAGATTGTATTCAGGTTAAAATATAACGGGAACGATTTTATTCTCCATACCGATAAATAAATACACAGTAAAACGGATGTATGACTTTGTTAATATTGTCACTTTGCGTCTTCTCACTGTATCAATGGTCCAGGGTAGTCCATTCATCTCATCCCAGAATTGTCAGTTATAGCACCACCGGATCTGGTGTAATGATGAGTTATGCCTGAGAGTGTGGGAATTACCACCGAATCTGGTGGTGATAGGTCAACTGGTCGAAGTAAAGTTCT
>JAVTVY010051110.1:0-25986 GCA_036873755.1 Hanleya hanleyi
TTTCGAAGGCGAATTTCATCCTGGAGTCTGTGGAGTGGGACATTCAACCTGCAAGTTCGGTTTACTTGAATCTGACTGCACACTGGGCGCCCGACGAGATGTCGGACGATATGATTGCAGAAGCGCTGACACCGTACGGAGAATGTTTGAACGTGAACAAGCCAAGGTTTTCTGTTCCGGAATACGCCCATGTTCGCACTGGCATCAGAGTTTATAGATTTCGCTGTCACAAGATCAGGTATGTGCCCCAGTTTATAGACTTTGGGGGTGACGTTGTCATGTTTACATACCCGGGCCAGACACAAGAATGCCGAAAATACGGCCAGAAAAATCACAAATCGCACGAGTGCGAGTCCATATGGTGTCACAACTGTGACGGATATTCACCTCATGAAGAGCCCCATTCGGAAAGATACTGTACAAATAAATGTAGAATGTGTGGCGCCGTTGACCATACCATCAATGATTGTTGTTCGCGATTTGCATCTTATGCAGCACGTGTTAGGTCCGGCCCTCCCATGACTACCGTACAAGTTGTCGTCCACGCTGATGAGGACGAACCGGTTGACATCGAAAACGACGATAACAGTGATGACGATGCCTGCATGGAAATGCGTGCAGTGAACGAAAACGGTGAACTGATTGATGGAGACAGTGACGAAGATTTATATAGTGATCAAGATCAAGATGAAATGAGGATGAGCACGAAGAGGAGCATGAAGATAACACAGCCGATGCAGAAGATGAGCAGGTGAATATGGAAGCCGAGCAGGCTGATAATCAACTGGTAAATGAAGTTCCAGTCCAGGAAAATATGGAGATCGGTGGTGATACTGCTGATCAAGTACCACATTCAGATAGTGTAGAAATTCAATCTCCCGAGTCTATTAAAAACAAAAGACCGAAACTAGATGAAAGTGCAGGTCCAGGGAATTCCGAGACGGAAAAGGCAGGGGATATAGACGGCGGTGAGGAAGAGTTTATGTCACCGATACCTTCACAAGAGACGGTTGAATTCTTAAAGGGTTTGCGACAAAAGAGCGGCTATTCAAGGCGAGTACAGAAACAAAAGACTGGTTCAAAGAAGTGATTTGACTGAAAGGTGTGTTTTCTCCAAATCATTAACTTACGCGAATCTATTTCTTATACTGATAATGGCCGTGAGAGTGGCTACTTTGAATACGAATGGATTACGGGACGATACAAAGAAATCGCAAGTGAAAGACTTCATTTTTAAGAATGAAATTGACATACTGTTTTTGCAGGAAACGCATTTTGATAGATATAGTGACACAGTAAAACTAAATATTCCAGGAGAATGTCGATGGGCCTATGGCTCGTCCCAAAGCTGTGGGGTCGGTATCATAATTCGTTATTCAGTCGACTGTAAAATTAAACATGTTCAAAGGTGCCCGCAAGGTCGTTTTATTGTGGTGTCGGTCGATATAAATGATATTGCCGTCAAACTTGTGTGTGTTTATGCTCCTAACAACCCTGCCGAACGAAAAGTGTTTATTAGTGATTTAGACAAGTTGTTAGGCGGGAATAATTTAGTGATTTTGGGAGGGGATTTCAATTATGTCGAGAATAATAGTCTCGACAAATGTGGAGGGAACGATAACGCTAGAAATGACGGTAAACTTGAAATGGATTCCCTGAAGGTAGATTTCAATATATGTGAGATTTTTAGAAAATTGAATCCCGATAAAAAAATATATACTTGGTCAAGATGTTCAGTTGCAACACGTATTGATAGATTTTATTTGTCAAATACATTATGTAATAGTGTGACTTTGTCTGATGTCATTCATGTAGCTTTTTCAGACCATTCGTCTGCTTTTTTCGATATGTCTTTAGAAGATGTAATTACTTGGGGCCCTAGCTATTGGAAGTGCAATGTGTCTGTTTTAAAAGATGTTGAATTGTGTACTGATATTGAACAATTATATGCAGACTGTTTTGAAATTGAGGACGATGTTAATATATGTATGCAGTGGGATACATTTAAAGAAAATGTCAAGCAAAAAATACGTACACATTCTATTAGAAAAGCTAGAGACTCAAGACAGAGGCTTGATGAACTTTCTTTAGAACTGAATTGTTTGAAGGCCGACCCTGTTGTAAATAATATACGAATAACAGAGGTCAAGAGTTCAATTAACGTATTACAAGCTGAGTTGAAGAAGGGTTCTGTAATAAGAGCGAAAGCAGTCCATTTTGAAGTGAATGAAAAACCTACTAAGTATTTCCTTAGACGGGGAAGTGCACGGGCAAAAAAAAAATTGATCAAATGTTTAAATTGTCATAAAGATTCAAATGAAGTGCACAAAAAGCAGGGCGATATTTCGGACTGTATTCGCCATTATTTTATGAATTTATATTCAAGACAGGAAACTGATCCAGAGATACAGGATGAATTTGTATCCTCATTGCCTTCATTAGATTCAGCAGATAGCAATATATGTGAAGGGATAATGTCCAAAGATGAATTGTACGAAGCTTTAGATGGTATGGCTAAGAACAAATCGCCCGGTAGTGATGGTCTGCCAGCTGAATTCTATTTACAGTATTGGGCATTAATTGGTGATACATATACACAAGTGGTGAATTCTTGTTTTAGTCAGGGGCGATTGAGCTCAAGTCAGAGATCTGGTTTAATTACTTTATTGTGTAAGGACCCAGACAATTCGGAATATATAAAGAACTGGCGTCCGATTAGTCTGCTTAATGTTGACTATAAAATAGTGTCAAAAGCATTATGTAACCACCTTAAGAAAGTTGTTGGGAATGTTGTTCACCGTGACCAAACCTGTGGTATTCCCGGGCGCTCAATTTTGGACAACATACACTTGCTAAGGAACACTTATGATTACGTTGAGCAAAAAGATATTGAGGCGTGTTTTATTTGCCTCGATCAGGAAAAAGCTTTTGATAGAGTTGATTGGTCCTTTCTATTCAAATGCCTGGAAAAGTACAAGTTTGGTCCGGATTTTTGTAAATGGGTCAGATTATTGTACAACGATATTTCTAGTTCTATTTTAGTTAATGGTCATGTGACCGAAAGTTTCTCTCTCAGTAGAGGTGTACGACAAGGCTGTTCGATTTCGCCTTTATTGTATGTTTTGACTCTAGAACCTCTCATTAATGCTATCCGAAAATGTGAGTCTATCCGTGGTGTAAAAATCCCTGGAACAAATAAGCAGGCTAAAGTCACAGCATTTGCTGATGATGAAACTGTTATAGTAACAGATCAGGAGTCAGTGTCACATTTAGTAAGACTGGGAGACAAGTTTGAAGGGGCATCGGGGGCTAGACTGAATGTCGCCAAGAGTTCCGCTCTACCTATTGGTAAATGGAAGAGTAGTCAATTACCAGTACCAGGTTTTAAGGTGGTTGACAATGCAAAGATTTGTGGTGTATATTTTGGAGACAATCAAGTGACTTTAAATAGTGAACATGTACTCAGCAAAGTTAAGAAGAATGTAACTTGTTGGTCAGGCAGGTACCTTACTTTGCGTGGCAAAGGTGTTTTAATTAACACAGTGGCACTAACAGTTCTATGGTATATGACACAGTGTATGGTATTATCAAACAAATGTATTGTACAGTCCGTTCAGAAT
Organism: Hanleya hanleyi; assembly: GCA_036873755.1. Classification (NCBI taxonomy): domain Eukaryota; kingdom Metazoa; phylum Mollusca; class Polyplacophora; order Lepidopleurida; family Hanleyidae; genus Hanleya; species Hanleya hanleyi. Next base: position 3,621 of record JAVTVY010051110.1, read on the forward strand.
GTTTTTAGATTTTTATGGAACGGCAAACCCGAGGGCATAAAACGCTCAGTTTGTATAATGCGTTTGATAAGGGCGGTTTGAACATTCAAAATGTTGAATGCAAATTGAAGACCTTTGCTGTTAAACATATGTTGAAATTATTGTATGGGACTGAGGCGGATTGGAAGTATTTTTCTATTTACTGGATGGGTATTTCCCTTAGACGAATACGGCCAGAGTTTGCTCGTCTCACTATTCCACATGCATTGGAACCTTCGAGGTTTTATAAATTTGTTTTGTCAGCATGGGATGAATTTTATACAGGTTCTGCACTACCAGCACAAATGTATTGCAATAAGTTTATTTACAATAGATTTCTGTGTAAAGTCGTTGATTCGCCCAGGGTTGTTGTAGCGAGACCCACCTTGCCATGGCCTATTATATGGAGTACTGTGTTTCATCCATTTATGGACTGTAATCTTACAAATTTCGCATACAAACTCGTTCAAGATATTCTTCCTGTAAAAGAACGTCTACTTAGGAGAAATGTCTGCACTGATGATGTTTGTGTCTTTTGTACAGGATCAGAAACCCAGGCTCATTTGTTTATACAATGTCCGATTGTACATAAAGTGTTTATACATTTCAGGCCAATATTTTTGCGGTATGCAAGTTTTTTCCCTCGGTTGAATGAGAGCCACTTAATACATAAATTGTTTGATGTTCATTTGGCTAATGAGGAACGTGTTGTTTATGTATATATGACCAATGTTATATTATTTTGTATTTAGTGTGCAAGGAACGAGGTGATATTTCAAAAGAAGAAAAGAGAAGAAAAGTATATAATAAAAAATATTGAACTTTGTGTAAAAAATAGAATATTAGTCGATTTCGTCCGTTTAGATCGACTAAAGTTCAAGAAAATATGGTGTAGAAATGATGCCATTTGTACCATACAAAATTCGAAAGTGTTTTTCTTCTTGTAAATGTTTTTATCAGACCTATAACTCAGTATATCTATTGCCACATGTGAATACCTCATTCAAGTCCATTCCTATCTGTGATAATTTTAAATTTTAAGCTTGGACGTTTCTTGTAATCATGTATATTATTTACTGTGAATAAATTATTTTTCTATTTCAAAAAAAAAAAAAAAGAACTTCAGGTTAGCAAACGAAAGGCGTAACCTCATACTACACATATGTTATCATGCCCAACTGTATGTATATTTATTGCCACATGTGAATACCTCATTCAAGTCCATTCCTATCTGTGATAATTTTAAATTTTAAGCTTGGACGTTTCTTGTAATCATGTATATTATTTACTGTGAATAAATTAGTTTTCTATTTCAAAAGAAAAAAAAGAAAAAAGACGTAACCTCATACTACACATATGTTATCATGCCCAACTGTGGGAAGAAAGTGACTGAGGTTCGATTATTGGATAAAACTGAATGACTGTCGATATGTACATTTCGCTAAGAAGTTACTGTTTCACTATGCAGAAAATTGTAACCGTTCAAAGTGGGCGCTCCGTGCTTGTATTTTTTTTGTTCAATAGTAAAACGAAAATATTTTCCCGCACTACACACAATGACTGAGCCCTGCTGTTGCAAAATTCAACTGACGAGGGCAGACGGAAAATACAAAAACTGCTAATTGTAGTAAAACGTGATAATACGGAACAACTCGGTCAACAACTGAAAAGTAAAGATCCTTCCAGAAAGGTAGGCTGTATAACATGGGAAACCAAAGGGTGCTTACTCCTTGATTCTAACCGTCAGAGGTTCCTTCACTGCTGAAACCAAAGGGTGCTTACTCCTTGGTTCTAACCGTCAGAGGTTCCTTCACTGCTGTTCCAATGAAGACGTGTCGGCAAGGAAGCTCTGATTTAAATTTCCGTCAAAACATTGTTCGAAAATCTTTTGATGATGGCCTAATTCTGTAGGTAATTTATTAGGCGCAAAAAACCCCGCTGTTTTTAATATGCAAAAAAATTTATTTAAAGTAGAGGCAATCAGAATCCGCGACAGCAACAACAACCAATTGCTGTTGCTTTTAGTTCGATTATTGGATAAAACTGAATGACTGTCGATATGTACATTTCGCTAAGAAGTTACTGTTTCACTATGCAGAAAATTATAACCGTTCAAAGTGAGCGCTCCGAGCTTGTATTTTTTTTGTTCAATAGTAAAACGAAAATATTTTCCCGCACTACACACAATGACTGAGCCCTGCTGTTGTAAAATTTAACTGACGAGGGCATTCGGCAAATACAAAAACTGCTAATTGTAGTTCAACATGATAATACGGAACAACTCGGTCAACAACTGAAAAGTAAAGATCCTTCCAGAAAGGTAGGCTGTATAACATGGGAAACCAAAGGGTGCTTACTCCTTGATTCTAACCGTCAGAGGTTCCTTCACTGCTGTTTCAATGAAGACGTGTCGACAAGGAAGCTCTGATTTAAATTTCCGTCAAAACATTGCTCGAAAATCTTTTGATGATGGCATAATTCTGTATGTAATTTATTAGCCGCAAAAGACCTGCTGTTTTTAATATGCAAAAAAAAATATTTAAAGAAGAGGCAATCAGAATCCGCGACAGCAACAACAACTAATTGCTGTTGCTTTTAGTCTCAGTCCCAGATTTTTTTCGCTTTTTTAAACGTATTGTACAACCGGCTTGTTGGTCTAGTGGTATGATTCTCGCTTAGGGTGCGAGAGGTCCCGGGTTCAATTCCCGGACAAGCCCTAACTCTTTTTTTGTCAACACGCTTAGTCAGTGATATTTTTGTCTTGAACACCGATATACCATCACAAATATAAGTACATGACGAATTTCAATCAATGCGAAAATCATCAAAACAAAGCATAATGACAGATACTTGGACAGACAGGGAGATTATTTTTCACGAAATATTTCAATAGACACGGCTTGTTGGTCTAGGGGTATGATTCTCGCTTCGGGTGCGAGAGGTCCCGGGTTCAATTCCCGGACAAGCCCAAAATTTTCGGCATGTATGTATATGGACTTTACGAACTTCTCCATTAGAACTTCAGGTTAGCAAACGAAAAACGTAACCTCAAACTACACATATGTTATCACGCCCAACTGTGGGAGGAAAGTGATTGAAGTTCGATTATTGGATAAACCTGAATGACTGTCGATATGTACATTTCGCTAAGAAGTTACTGTTTCACTATGCAGAAAATTGTAACCGTTCAAAGTGAGCGCTCCGTGCTTGTATTTTTTTTTGTTCAATAGTAAAACGAAAATATTTTGCCGCACTACACACAATGACTGAGCCCTGCTGTTGCAAAATTTAACTGACGAGGGCAGACGGAAAATACAAAAACTGCTAATTGTAGTTCAACATGATAATACGGAACAACTCGGTCAACAACTGAAAAGTAAAGATCCTTCCAGAAAGGTAGGCTGTATAACATGGGAAACCAAAGGGTGCTTACTCCTTGATTCTAACCGTCAGAGGTTCCTTCACTGCTGTTTCAATGAAGACGTGTCGGCAAGGAAGCTCTGATTTAAATTTCCGTCAAAACATTGTTCGAAAATCTTTTGATGATGGCCTAATTCTGTATGTAATTTATTAGCCGCAAAAAACCCCGCTGTTTTTAATATGCAAAAAAAAATATTTAAAGTAGAGGCAATCAGAATCCGCGACATCAACAACAACCAATTGCAGTTGCTTTTAGTCTCAGTCCCAGATTAGAAAAATATTCGCTTTTTTAAACGTATTGTACAACCGGCTTGTTGGTCTAGTGGTATGATTCTCGCTTAGGGTGCGACAGGTCCCGGGTTCAATTCCCGGAAAAGCCCTAACTCTTTTTTTGTCAACACGCTTAGTCAGTGATATTTTTGTCTTGAACACCGATATACCATCACAAATATAAGTACATGACGAATTTCAATCAATGCCAAAAACATCAAAACAAAGCATAATGACAGAAACTAGAAGACAGATATTTGGACAGACAGGGAGATTATTTTTCACGAAATATTTCAATAGACACGGCTTGTTGGTCTAGGGGTATGATTCTCGCTTCGGGTGCGAGATGTCCCGGGTTCAATTCCCGGACAAGCCCAAAATTTTCGACATGTATGTATATGGACTTCACGAACTTCTCCATTAGAACTTCAGGTTAGCAAACGAAAGACGTAACCTCAAACTACACATATGTTATCATGCCCAACTGTGGGAGGAAAGTGATTGAAGTTCGATTATTGGATAAAACTGAATGACTGTCGATATGTACATTTCGCTAAGAAGTTACTGTTTCACTATGCAGAAAATTGTAACCGTTCAAAGTGGGCGCTCCGTGCTTGTATTTTTTTTGTTCAATAGTAAAACGAAAATATTTTCCCGCACTACACACAATGACTGAGCCCTGCTGTTGCAAAATTTAACTGACGAGGGCAGACGGGAAATACAAAAACTGCTAATTGTAGTTCAACTTGATAATACGGAACAACTCGGTCAACAACTGAAAGTAAAGATCCTTCCAGAAAGGTAGGCTGTATAACATGGGAAATCAAAGTGTGCTTACTCCTTGATTCTAACCGTCAGAGGTTCCTTCACTGCTGTTTCAATGAAGACGTGTCGGCAAGGAAGCTCTGATTTAAATTTCCGTCAAAACATTGTTCGAAAATCTTATGTAATTTATTAGCCGGAAAAAACCCCGCTGTTTTTAATATGCAAAAAAAATTATTTAAAGTAGAGGCAATCAGAATCCGCGACAGCAACAACAACCAATTGCTATTGCTTTTAGTCTCAGTCCCAGATTTTTTTCGCTTTTTTAAACGTATTGTACAACCGGCTTGTTGGTCTAGTGGTATGATTCTCGCTTAGGGTGCGAGAGGTCCCGGGTTCAATTCCCTAACTCTTCAAGCCCTAACTCTTTTTTTTGTCAACACGCTTAGTCAGTGATATTTTTGTCTTGAACACCGATATACCATCGCAAATATATGTACATGACGAATTTCAATCAATGCGAAAATCATCAAAACAAAGAATAATGACAGAAACTAGAAGACAGAAACTTGGACAGACAGGGAGATTATTTTTCACGAAATATTTCAATAGACACGGCTTGTTGGTCTAGGGGTATGATTCTCGCTTCGGGTGCGAGAGGTCCCGGGTTCAATTCCCGGACAAGCCCAAAATTTTCGACATGTATGTATATGGACTTTACGAACTTCTCCATTAGAACTTCAGGTTAGCAAACGAAAGACGTAACCTCAAACTACACATATGTTATCATGCCCAACTGTGGGAGGAAAGTGATTGAAGTTCGATTATTGGATAAAACTGAATGACTGTCGATATGTACATTTCGCTAAGAAGTTACTGTTCCACTATGCAGAAAACTGTAACCGTTCAAAGTGGGCGCTCCGTGCTTGTATTTTTTTGTTCAATTGTAAAACGAAAATATTTTCCCGCACTACACACAATGACTGAGCCCTGCTGTTGCAAAATTTAACTGACGAGGGCAGACGGAAAATACAAAAACTCCTAATTGTAGTTCAACATGATAATACGGAACAACTCGGTCAACAACTGAAAAGTAAAGATCCTTCCAGAAATGTAGGCTGTATAACATGGGAAACCAAAGGGTGCTTACTCCTTGATTCTAACCGTCAGAGGTTCTTTCACTGCTGTTTCAATGAAGACGTGTCGGCAAGGAAGCTCTGATTTAAATTTCCGTCAAAACATTGTTCGAAAATCTTTTGATGATGGCCTAATTCTGTATGTAATTTATTAGCCGCAAAAAATCCGCTGTTTTTAATATGCAAAAAAAATATTTAAAGTAGAGGCAATCAGAATCCGCGACATCAACAACAACCAATTGCTGTTGCTTTTAGTCTCAGTCCCAGATTAGAAAAATACTCGCTTTTTTAAACGTATTGTACAACCGGCTTGTTGGTCTAGTGGTATAATTCTCGCTTAGGGTGCGAGAGGTCCCGGGTTCAATTCCCGGACAAGCCCTAACTCTTTTTTTGTCAACACGCTTAGTCAGTGATATTTTTGTCTTGAACACCGATATACCATCACAAATATAAGTACATGACGAATTTCAATCAATGCGAAAATCATCAAAACAAAGCATAATGACAGAAACTAGAAGACAGATATTTGGACAGACAGGGAGATTATTTTTTTTACGAAATATTTCAATAGACACGGCTTGTTGGTCTAGGGGTATGATTCTCGCTTCGGGTGCGAGAGGTCCCGGGTTCAATTCCCGGACAAGCCCAAAATTTTCGCCATGTATGTATATGGACTTTACGAATTTCTCCATTAGAACTTCAGGTTAGCAAACGAAAGACGTAACCTCATACTACACATATGTTATCATGCCCAACTGTATGTATATCTATTGCCACATGTGAATACCTCATTCAAGTCCATTCCTATCTGTGATAATTTTAAATTTTAAGCTTGGACGTTTCTTGTAATCATGTATATTATTTACTGTGAATAAATTATTTTTCTATTTCAAAAGAAAAAAAAGAAAAAAGACGTAACCTCATACTACACATATGTTATCATGCCCAACTGTGGGAAGAAAGTGATTGAGGTTCGATTATTGGATAAAACTGAATGACTGTCGATATGTACATTTCGCTAAGAAGTTACTGTTTCACTATGCAGAAAATTGTAACCGTTCAAAGTGGGCGCTCCGTGCTTGTATTTTTTTTGTTCAATAGTAAAACGAAAATATTTTCCCGCACTACACACAATGGCTGAGCCCTGCTGTTGTAAAATTTAACTGACGAGGGCATTCGGCAAATACAAAAACTGCTAATTGTAGTTCAACATGATAATACGGAACAACTCGGTCAACAACTGAAAAGTAAAGATCCTTCCAGAAAGGTAGGCTGTATAACATGGGAACCCAAAGGGTGCTTACTCCTTGATTCTAACCGTCAGAAGTTCCTTCACTGCTGTTTCAATGAAGACGTGTCGGCAAGGAAGCTCTGATTTAAATTTCCGTCAAAACATTGCTCGAAAATCTTTTGATGATGGCATAATTCTGTATGTAATTTATTAGCCGCAAAAGACCTGCTGTTTTTAATATGCAAAAAAAAATATTTAAAGTAGAGGCAATCAGAATCCGCGACAGCAACAACAACTAATTGCTGTTGCTTTTAGTCTCAGTCCCAGATTTTTTTCGCTTTTTTAAACGTATTGTACAACCGGCTTGTTGGTCTAGTGGTATGATTCTCGCTTAGGGTGCGAGAGGTCCCGGGTTCAATTCCCGGACAAGCCCTAACTCTTTTTTTGTCAACACGCTTAGTCAGTGATATTTTTGTCTTGAACACCGATATACCATCACAAATATAAGTACATGACGAATTTCAATCAATGCGAAAATCATCAAAACAAAGCATAATGACAGAAACTAGAAGACAGATATTTGGACAGACAGCGAGATTGTTTTTAACGAAATATTTCAATAGACACGGCTTGTTGGTCTAGGGGTATGATTCTCGCTTCGGGTGCGAGAGGTCCCGGGTTCAATTCCCGTACAAGCCCTAAATTTTCGGCATGTATGTATATGGACTTTACGAACTTCAGGTTAGCAAACGAGAGACGTAACCTCAAACTACACATATGTTATCATGCCCAACTGTGGGAGGAAAGTGATTGAAGTTCGATTATTGGATAAAACTGAATGACTGTTGATATGTACATTTCGCTAAGAAGTTACTGTTTCACTATGCAGAAAATTGTAACCGTTCAAAGTGGGCGCTCCGTGCTTGTATTTTTTTTGTTCAATAGTAAAACGAAAATATTTTCCCGCACTACACACAATGACTGAGCCCTGCTGTTGCAAAATTTAACTGACGAGGGCAGACGGGAAATACAAAAACTGCTAATTGTAGTTCAACTTGATAATACGGAACAACTCGGTCAACAACTGAAAGTAAAGATCCTTCCAGAAAGGTAGGCTGTATAACATGGGAAACCAAAGTGTGCTTACTCCTTGATTCTAACCGTCAGAGGTTCCTTCACTGCTGTTTCAATGAAGACGTGTCGGCAAGGAAGCTCTGATTTAAATTTCCGTCAAAACATTGTTCGAAAATCTTATGTAATTTATTAGCCGCAAAAACCCCGCTGTTTTTAATATGCAAAAAAAAATATTTAAAGTAGAGGCAATCAGAATCCGCGAAAGCAACAACAACCAATTGCTATTGCTTTTAGTCTCAGTCCCAGATTTTTTTCGCTTTTTTAAACGTATTGTACAACCGGCTTGTTGGTCTAGTGGTATGATTCTCGCTTAGGGTGCGAGAGGTCCCGGGTTCAATTCCCGGACAAGCCCTAACTCTTTTTTTGTCAACACGCTTAGTCAGTGATATTTTTGTCTTGAACACCGATATACCATCACAAATATAAGTACATGACGAATTTCAATCAATGCGAAAATCATCAAAACAAAGAATAATGACAGAAACTAGAAGACAGATATTTGGACAGACAGGGAGATTATTTTTCACGAAATATTTCAATAGACACGGCTTGTTGGTCTAAGGGTATGATTTTCGTTTCGGGTGCGAGAGGTCCCGGGTTCAATTCCCGGACAGGCCCAAAATTTTCGGCATGTATGTATATGGACTTTACGAACTTCTCCATTAGAACTTCAGGTTAGCAAACGAAAGACGCAACCTCAAACTACACATATGTTATCATGCCCAACTGTGGGAGGAAAGTGATTGAAGTTCGATTATTGGATAAAACTGAATGACTGTCGATATGTACACTGTAAAAACGCTGAGTAAACGTTCAACCATAAAATGGATGTAACTCGGTTGCAACCATAAACTGGTTCAACGTAGCACCAAGCAAAGTTCAACGTTGAACTGAAATGAGGTTAAACGTTCAACCACGAAAAGGTGTAACGTTGAACTGAAAGGTAAACGTTGAACCAGTTTCTGGTTCAACGTTTAACCATGGAAAACCCTGAACCAAAATTTGGTGTTACCTATAACCAATTACTGGTTCAACGTATAACCAGATTCAGGTTCAATGTTTTCTCAGAAATAGGTTCAACGTACAACTTACCACATCAAGGTTAAACGTACAACCACATCAAGGTTTAACGTTGAACTGAAATGAGGTTAAACGTTCAACCACGAAAAGGTGTAACGTTGAACTGAAAGGTAAACGTTGAACCAGTTTCTGGTTCAACGTTTAACCATAGAAAACCCTGAACCAAAATTTGGTGTTACCTATAACCAATTACTGGTTCAACGTATAACCAGATTCAGGTTCAATGTTTTCTCAGAAATAGGTTCAACGTACAACCACATCAAGGTTAAACGTACAACCACATCAAGGTTTAACGTTCATCCAGATGCAGATTTAAATGAAATCTGCACCGGATTGTTGTGGTGCAAATTGTACATGTATTTGCAGATTTAGTTAAATTCTAAATTCTTGCAAATACATCGGAAACATATGAGCAACCAAGTTACATCCCAGTGTTATTTCTTGCAGTCATCAGTGAAAAGTATATCAACCTGTAAGAAAGTGAAGGATATTTCAGAACATACATCAACAAATACACACTAATTGAAATAGAATTCATATATTTAAATCATATTCGGATATAATCTAATAACAGATCTGATTTCTAACAGTACGAATACCTAGCTTCATCTATATACAAGAGTTCATGTGGAATCGATATCTTTGCATATTTGTATCCCAAATCTGACGCCAGGGGGCGCTGCTTGTGGTGCGGCTATGAGTCGCTGGATGACGAATAAGGAACTGTGAACCGCGGTCTAACTTTATGAATGCTCTAAATAAACACTAGACTATTTGCAATCAAATGAACAACTAAAGATATGAAAAGCTCAAATGTAAACATTGAATTCTACCAATTCATGAATCACAGAAACCACAAGTAACAGGGGTTACAATAATGGGGAAGGGAGTCTGGGGAGGTTTAGTAACATCCAAGATGGTGCCACCTACAATAAGTTTGATGCCTCCTTTTCAACTGATGTTAGACTCATAACACTCCTCATCTAAGGAATGAAAACTTCAAGATGCAAAATGATTATCATGATTATTATTAACTTTTTTTTAGCTTACTGCTGTGTGATGAAATATTACTGTATACATATGGCATAATTGTCTGTTAATATCACTGATCTGAAATATTTGAGTGAGCAAGTTAATTGCATTTTATCACAGTTTAGTTTTGGGACCTACATACATAGTTTATGTGTGTCCAACCTTCCTACACATAGTATAGGTGATCGGACTTCACACAGCGACCTATGTATTCTGAGTACATGTTATATCACTGATTTGAGTGAGCTAGTTAATTGCATTTTATCACAGATTAGTTATGGGACCTGCATACATAGTTTATGTGTGTCCAACCTACCTACACATAGTATAGGTGATCGGACTTCACACAGCGACCTATGTATTCTGAGTACATGTTACATCACTGATTTGAGTGAGCTAGTTAATTGCATTTTATCACAGATTAGTTATGGGACCTACATACATAGTTTATGTGTGTCCAACCTTCCTACACATAGTATAGGTGATCGGACTTCACACAGCGACCTATGTATTCTGAGTACATGTTATATCACTGATTTGAGTGATCTAGTTAATTGCATTTTATCACAGATTAGTTATGGGACCTACATACATAGTTTATGTGTGTCCAACCTTCCTACACATAGTATAGGTGATCGGACTTCACACAGCGACCTATGTATTCTGAGTACATGTAATACCACTGACTTGAGTGAGCTAGTTAATTGCATTTTATCACAAATTAGTTATGGGACCTACATACATAGTTTATGTGTGTCCAACCTTCCTACACATAGTATAGGTGATCGGACTTCACACAGCGACCTATGTATTCTGAGTACATGTTATATCACTGATTTGAGTGAGCTAGTTAATTGCATTTTATCACAGATTAGTTATGGGACCTACATACATAGTTTATGTGTGTCCAACCTTCCTACACATAGTATAGGTGATCGGACTTCACACAGCGACCTATGTATTCTGAGTACATGTAATATCAATGATTTGAGTGAGCTAGCTAATTGCATTTTATCACATATTAGTTGGGACCTATATACATAGTTTATGTGTGTCCAACCTTCCTACACCGAGTATAGGTGATCGGACTTCACACAGCGACCTATGTATTCCGAGTACATGTATTTAACATCACTGATCTGGGATAATTGAGAGAATTATTTAATTGCATTTTATCACAGTTTAGTAATGGGACATACATACATAGTTTATGTGTGTCCAACCTATCACTGATCAGGGATATTTGAGAGAGCCAGTTAATTGCACATTATCACAGTTTAGTTATAGGACCTACATACATAGTTTATGTGTGTCCAACCTTCTTTAATACACAGAGTATTCAGAGTACATGTATTGCAATATCATCAGGAACATTTGAGTGAGCTAGCTAATTGCATTTTATCAAAGTTTAGTTATGGGACCTAAATACACAGTTGAAGTGTGTAAGACCTTCCTACAAAGAGTATAAGTGGTCAGAATTCACACAGTGACTTATGTACCCGAGTCAAATTATATTACACAATGTATTAATGATCTGGGACATACCGAGTCATAATATGGTAAATAAAAATTTATATCCACCTTCCTGTACAGAGTACATGTAAAGGTGGTCAGACTTCACACATTGACTTTTGTATCTGAAGTCAATTATTCGTCATGTATCGATGATTTGTGATATATCGAGTGTTGCATTTTCTTGTATTCAACATCACAGTTAATTCATAGTAAACAACACCCTTGTCTTCTCATCTACATGTAGCTGCAGAGTGTTATGTTGGGCCATCTGCTTCAACAGATGAGAGGGCTACAGGTATATGCACATTGTTCATCATTCTATCACAGTAATGAGACTTTGTTTGCATACGATGGTGTCACTTTTCTATCACCAGTAGTATGCCGGCCATTGTGGTTGATTTTTTTGTAAGGGTGTTCAGGAATGGTGAAGATTCAACACAGTTCCGTTTTGTTCCTCTTCTATATGTAATATGGTACCACAGCTTTAGCCTGAATATTTGTTGTATCACATTTCATCTTTTCTGTCACATCCAATGATACCGGTAGCCATTATCTTGTGATGCAGGCATGTCAGAGACCAATTATTTCACATAGTCCAAGTTATGAAATAATGCACACACTTCCACCATCATCCGAAACCCTGTAATGTATCATCCGAAACCCTGTAATGTAATGATCCGCACTGTGACATGTCTCTGATCTTTCTTGCAAGCAGTTGGTCCTATTAAACAAATAAAGAATTGTGCAATATAATTTGTCTTCACTATCCTGTCAATATAAGCTTACATTTGTAAGTACCATTCTATAAAATCTGAACTCATCAACTGTACATAATTGAGCCATCTGCAGATGAAGCCTTGATGACCCCCCCCCACTCATCAACAGAGTGGCAAAATTATTCATTCTTGTTGCTGGTTTTAGTATGGTCTATGAGCATCATATATCTGATTATTAGCATTGAAAATGACAGATTATTCCTTACATCTTCAATCGCGATAAAATCCATTACAAGATGATGATGTTCACTCTGTGGGAGCCATATACACTGTCGCCTCCTTCATCTTCCTCCAGCAGTCAGACTCAAACAAATGGCTTCTTTCTGACCTTCTCCCTGTTACACTTTCTGTAGGAGAAAATATTAAATGGAGTAAGATCTAATATAACTAATTTATTCATAAAGGTTGGGGGAAATATCCCGATTTTCATGACAAGCACTCACTCACTCGGCCCCTCGCAACCTCTGGCAATTTCTCATGCCACCACCCTGCCTTGGGAATATCTCATGAAATCAATCCCACATGGTCTTGCCACATAAAAATAGTATATATTTTCACCACCCCCCCCCCTCCTCCACACACACACTTTACCACCATGCCCCCTTATCTGGATTGGAAAAAAAAATCATAATTACTAACATGGATATTATAGTATACTAATTTGGTAGCTACCACCCTATGTTGCATGTTTGTAAATCTCATCCATTTGCCTCTTGACCCCCCCCCCCCACTACCCCTAACTGGATGTGTGTGTAGTGGGCATGGTGGGGGGGGGGGGTTATGTAGTGGGCATGCTGGGGGGGGTTATGGGGTAATACATGGTACAGCTATGATGTATCATTTATCAAGTCTTATCAATGACTTCTCAAATTTCCTTTGATTGTGTCCTTGTAATGTATTCACTTACTACTTGTCATCCATCATGGTGTATTTCAGAAACATCAAAATGACTTCTTCATCGATCAGGCACTAGGGCAGCTGGACTTCTCACACTTCTCACTTGATCTCTGGATAAACAGTTACACAATGTTGACATGATATTACCCCATTGGACACAAAATGTTGCCAACATTTAATATAGTCTTACGACATTATGTAACTATTATAAATTCATTGGACTGATTAGAATTTCAGGCAAAATTGAGGGGTGACTGAATGTTAATAGATGTTTTGAATTATTATAGGATTATAACATGCATAGGAATATGTCCAGTGAACAATACTATATAATGTCTTAATGTATTTTTTTTTTTTTTTTTGGAATAGGAGATTAATGCATATTAGTTTGCAAGGACCTTAGAGTTTAACAATCCACAAAGCGTATTGCAAGTATTTTTGTGGACAACGCGGCTGATAATTACTGGTATCCATATGTATATAGCTGTTGACCTATGCAGATATAGTGACAGTTTAATTAATTCTTTTTGGAAATACATAGGAAATTATATAGCCTGTAAGGGCCTTAGATTGCACTCATCCACAACTGGTATGGAAAAACGACATGCTAAATGTAATAAGTGATTGGAAATTGCAAAATACCGCCAAGTGGTAACAGTAAATTATATCAATGACATATTAAAACAGACAACAGACAGCAAAATTCTTTCACGCAATGAATAAATGAACGGAGAACGAACAATGAAGCATAGCCCAGTTTTCGACACAGCTTCGATTTCAAAACATAAAGCGAAAGCAACGGGGACGAGATTTCTGTGCGTAACATAATTCAGTGTTGAAGCGCAGTTCAAACAATTGTTTGTCCATATTACTTACCAGAAAACAGATGTAACGGGACGAGTAATGTTCATTGTTAAGCTGCCAACAACACCACACGTTCTCCTCCTCACACTGCAATCCAGCAGGTGGCGCTTCATAAAACGAAGGACGATAACCGATGGCCAGTTGAACTATAGTCCAGTTGAACGTTGAACCAAAAAGTGGTTCTTTTGACGACCACCGCGGAAAAAACAATAACGAGGGCGGGAAATACGTTGAACCGAAAAACAGTTGAACGTATACTCGGTCGGGAATAATTTTGACCCACACAACAGTATTACGTCTTTCATTTTTGATAACTTCTATGATTGTTTCTGACTGTTGATAGGCTATTTTATGAGCGAAAATAGTAATATGCCATCAAAATAAGTGCATAACAGCGAAGTTTCCCAAATCGACACGCGTTATTAACGACTTGGACATTCAGTTTTAAGCATAACCACATGGTTTATTTGGAAAAGTCTGCAGAATTTAACTTAATATTAATAAGAAAATTACTCCCTGTTCTCAGACATTCATATCCCATTGTTTCGGTCATGTTGGTGTCGTTTTACCATGCACGGAGTTTCATGTGGTTGAACGTATAACCAGTTATAGGTTGAACGTAGAACCAATAATAGGTTCAACGTTTACGCCCAAGCTAGTATCATGTGGTTATACGTAGAACCAGTTATAGGTTGAAAGAAGAACCAATAACAGGTTCAACGTTTACCTCCATGCAAGTATCAGTATATGCTTGAATTCGAACTGAAAACGTTCAACCAGATTCCGGGTAAACGTTTACTGTCATTAAAAATTGGTTCAACGTTGAACTGATAACAGGTTGAACATTTACTCCCTGAAATTGGCCGTTTTTACAGTGTACATTTCGCTAAGAAGTTACTGTTTCACTATGCAGAAAATTGTAACCGTTCAAAGTGGGCGCTCCGTGCTTGTATTTTTTTTGTTCAATAGTAAAACGAAAATATTTTCCCGCACTACACACAATGACTGAGCCCTGCTGTTGCAAAATTTAACTGACGAGGGCAGACGGAAAATACAAAAACTGCTAATTGTAGTTCAACATGATAATACGGAACAACTCGGTCAACAACTGTAAAGTAAAGATCCTTCCAGAAAGGTAGGCTGTATAACATGGGAAACCAAAGGGTGCTTACTCCTTGATTCTAACCGTCAGAGGTTCCTTCACTGCTGTATCAATGAAGACGTGTCGGCAAGGAAGCTCTGATTTAAATTTCCGTCAAAACATTGTTCGAAAATCTTATGTCATTTATTAGCCGCAAAAAACCCCGCTGTTTTTAATATGCAAAAAAAAATATTTAAAATAGAGGCAATCAGAATCCGCGACAGCAACAACAACCAATTGCTGTTGCTTTTAGTCTCAGTCCCAGATTTTTTTCGCTTTTTAAACGTATTGTACAACCGGCTTGTTGGTCTAGTGGTATGATTCTCGCTTAGGGTACGAGAGGTCCCGAGTTCAATTCCCGGACAAGCCCTAACTCTTTTTTTGTCAACACGCTTAGTCAGTGATATTTTTGTCTTGAACACCGATATACCATCACAAATATAAGTACATGACGAATTTCAATCAATGCGAAAATCATCAAAACAAAGCATAATGACAGAAACTAGAAGACAGATATTTGGACAGACAGGGAGATTATTTTTCACGAAATATTTCAATAGACACGGCTTGTTGGTCTAGGGGTATGATTCTCGCTTCGGGTGCGAGATGTCCCGGGTTCAATTCCCGGACAAGCCCAAAATTTTCGGCATGTATGTATATGGACTTTACGAATTTCTCCATTAGAACTTCAGGTTAGCAAACGAAAAACGTAACCTCAAACTACACATATGTTATCATGCCCAACTGTGGGAGGAAAGTGATTGAAGTTCGATTATTGGATAAAACTGAATGACTGTCGATATGTACATTTCGCTAAGAAGTTATTGTTTCACTATGCAGAAAATTGTAACCGTTCAAAGTGGGCGCTCCGTGCTTGTATTTTTTTTGTTCAATAATAAAACGAAAATATTTTCCCGCACTACACTCAATGACTGAGCCCTGCTATTGCAAAATTTAACTGACGAGGGCAGACGGAAAATACAAAAACTGCTAATTGTAGTTCAACATGATAATACGGAACAACTCGGTCAACAACTGAAAAGTAAAGATCCTTCCAGAAAGGTAGCCTGTATAACATGGGAAACCAAAGGGTGCTTACTCCTTGATTCTAACCGTCAGAGGTTCCTTCACTGCTGTTTCAATGAAGACGTGTCGGCAAGGAAGCTCTGATTTAAATTTCCGTCAAAACATTGTTCGAAAATCTTTTGATGATGGCCTAATTCTGTATGTAATTTATTAGCCGCAAAAAACCCGCTGTTTTTAATATGCAAAAAAAATATTTAAAGTAGAGGCAATCAGAATCCGCGACATCAACAACAACCAATTGCTGTTGCTTTTAGTCTCAGTCCCAGATTAGAAAAATATTCGCTTTTTTAAACGTATTGTACAACCGGCTTGTTGGTCTAGTGGTATGATTCTCGCTTAGGGTACGAGAGGTCGCGAGTTCAATTCCCGGACAAACCCTAACTCTTTTTTTGTCAACACGCTTAGTCAGGAAAACACTGTATTCTGATTTGTTTGTGAGGGCAAAATTGTTTTGTCTCAAAGATTTTTTATATATTGTCATACCTGGTTTCTTGCCATCTCTAGCAATCAAAGAGATGGTTCTGTCTGAGTGTCCTGATGCAGATCCGCTTAGGATAGAGAAATTGTTCGATGTAATTAAGTCTGCTATTCCAAAGGAGTGGTTAGCGATATGTGATACAGAAGTAGAAAGAAACTTGCCGACTGAACCGTTTGTATCTCTTAATGATAACATCGTTTCTGTAACTACGTTACTTACGAAGACATTTTATCAACTGATTGTAAGTAGTGTAATTCGATCACCTGTTGCGGTGGAGCGATGGTTTACTCAGTACCCAGGAATTGATTTGAACAAGTATTGGTATTTAGTGTTTTTGCCTGGTAAAGATCCAGACAGTGTACAGTTAGATTTTAAAATCTTCCATAAGACATTGTATACGAGGAAAAAGTTATTCAAATTTGGTTTAGTGGACACGGATTTATGCCCATTTTGTAACTTGTACCCAGAAGACATTGTACATATGTTTGTATCCTGCCCAGAAAGGCAATATTTTTGTAAATATGTGTGTGACATGATTGAAGATCTCTTCCGATATGCCCCGGTTGATACACTTAACCGAGTAAACTTTGAGACACTCCTGCTGTTTGGCTATCCGAAAAATAGTGAAGTTATTAACTGTTATTTTGTAAATATTCTGTGTAGTGTGGCCAGATTAGCTGTATATAAAGCCAGGAATATGTTTGTTCTGTGTGGCAAAAGAGTTGTCGTGCTCAGGCTGTTCAGAATGTTGTTAGAGCAAAGGGTAAAAGTTTCGTATCAGTATCTGAGGAAAGATGTAACACTCTTTCAGAAAAGATATGTCAATCTGAACCCGTTTGTCAAACTTAGTCAGGCAGATCAGTTGATTCTGTCTTTACCTTGACCTTATAATACAATAAGTGATGTTATATCATGTTCTGATTTATAACTGTACATTATGTAGATTATGGCAGTCTCTTTTATCTGTGATTCTCTGTTTTAACGCCGGATTGCCATTGTCATATGAACCATTATTGTTTTGACTGACGAAAAAGTATAAAGCCTCTGTAAAACATGTCTGATGAATAAATATTATATCAAAAGAAAAAAAGAAAAAAAAAAAAAGATTCTCGCTTAGGGTGCGAGAGGTCCCGGGTTCAATTCCCGGACAAGCCCTAACTCTTTTTTTGTCAACACGCTTAGTCAGTGATATTTTTGTCTTGAACACCGATATACCATCACAAATATAAGTACATGACGAATTTCAATCAATGCGAAAATCATCAAAACAAAGCATAATGACAGAAACTAGAAGACAGATATTTGGACAGACAGGGAGATTATTTTTCACGAAATATTTCAATAGACACGGCTTGTTGGTCTAGGGGTATGATTCTCGCTTCGGGTGCGAGAGGTCCCGGGTTCAATTCCCGGACAAGCCCAAAATTTTCGGCATGTATGTATATGGACTTTACGAACTTCTCCATTAGAACTTCAGGTTAGCAAACGAAAGACGTAACCTCAAACTACACATATGTTATCATGCCCAACTGTGGGAGGAAAGTGATTGAAGTTCGATTATTGGATAAAACTGAATGACTGTCGATATGTACATTTCGCTAAGAAGTTACTGTTTCACTATGCAGAAAATTGTAACCGTTCAAAGTGGGCGCTCCGTGCTTGTATTTTTTTTGTTCAATAGTAAAACGAAAATATTTTCCCGCACTACACACAATGACTGAGCCCTGCTGTTGCAAAATTTAACTGACGAGGGCAGACGGAAAATACAAAAACTGCTAATTGTAGTTCAACATGATAATACGGAACAACTCGGTCAACAATTGAAAAGTAAAGATCCTTCCAGAAAGGTAGGCTGTATAACATGGGAAACCAAAGGGTGCTTACTCCTTGATTCTACCCGTCAGAGGTTCCTTCACTGCTGTTTCAATGAAGACGTGTCGGCAAGGAAGCTCTGATTTAAATTTCCGTCAAAACATTGTTCGAAAATCTTATGTAATTTATTAGCCGCAAAAAACCCGCTGTTTTTAATATCCAAAAAAAAATATTTAAAGTAGAGGCAATCAGAATCCGCGATTGCTGTTGCTTTTAGTCTCAGTCCCAGATTTTTGTCGCTTTTTAAACGTATTGTACAACCGGCTTGTTGGTCTAGTGGTATGATTCTCGCTTAGGGTGCGAGAGGTCCCGAGTTCAATTCCCGGACAAGCCCTAACTCTTTTTTTGTCAACACGCTTAGTCAGTGATATTTTTGTCTTGAACACCGATATACCATCACAAATATAAGTACATGACGAATTTCAATCAATGCGAAAATCATCAAAACAAAGCATAATGACAGAAACTAGAAGACAGATATTTGGACAGACAGGGAGATTATTTTTCACGAAATATTTCAATAGACACGGCTTGTTGGTCTAGGGGTATGATTCTCGCTTCGGGTGCGAGAGGTCCCGGGTTCAATTCCCGGACAAGCCCAAAATTTTCGGCATGTATGTATATGGACTTTACGAACTTCTCCATTAGAACTTCAGGTTAGCAAACGAAAGACGTAACCTCAAACTACACATATGTTATCATGCCCAGCTGTGGGAGGAAAGTGATTGAAGTTCGATTATTGGATAAAACTGAATGACTGTGGATATGTACATTTCGCTAAGAAGTTACTGTTTCACTATGCAGAAAATTGTAACCGTTCAAAGTGGGCGCTCCGTGCTTGTATTTTTTTTGTTCAATAGTAAAACGAAAATATTTTCCCGCACTACACACAATGACTGAGCCCTGCTGTTGCAAAATTTAACTGACGAGGGCAGACGGAAAATACAAAAACTGCTAATTGTAGTTCAACATGATAATACGGAACAACTCGGTCAACAACTGAAAAGTAAAGATCCTTCCAGAAAGGTAGGCTGTATAACATGGGAAACCAAAGGGTGCTTACTCCTTGATTCCGTCAGAGGTTCCTTCACTGCTGTTTCAATGAAGACGTGTCGGCAAGGAAGCTCTGATTTAAATTTCCGTCAAAACATTGTTCGAAAATCTTTTGATGATGGCCTAATTCTGTATGTAATTTATTAGCTGCAAAAAACCCGCTGTTTTTAATATGCAAAAAAATGTTTAAAGTAGAGGCAATCAGAATCCGCGACAGCAACAACAACCAATTGCTGTTGCTTTTAGTCTCAGTCTCAGATTTTTTTCGCTTTTTTAAACGTATTGTACAACCGGCTTGGTGGTCTAGTGGTATGATTCTCGCTTAGGCTGCGAGAGGTCCCGGGTTCAATTCCCGGACAAGCCCTAACTCTTTTTTTTGTCAACACGCTTAGTCAGTGATATTTTTGTCTTGAACACCGATATACCATCACAAATATAAGTACATGACGAATTTCAATCAATGCGAAAATCATCAAAACAAAGCATAATGACAGAAACAAGAAGACAGATATTTGGACAGACAGGGAGATTATTTTTCACGAAATATTTCAATAGACACGGCTTGCTGGTCTAGGGGTATGATTCTCGCTTCGGGTGCGAGAGGTCCCGGGTTCAATTCCCGGACAAGCCCAAAATTTTCGACATGTATGTATATGGACTTTACGAACTTCTCCATTAGAACTTCAGGTTAGCAAACGAAAGACGTAACCTCAAACTACACATATGTTGCCCAACTGTGGGAGGAAAGTGATGGAAGTTCGATTATTGGATAAAACTGAATGACTGTCGATATGTACATTTCGCTAAGAAGTTACTGTTTCACTGTGCAGAAAATTGTAACCGTTCAAAGTGGGCGCTCCGTGCTTGTATTTTTTTTTGTTCAATAGTAAAACGAAAATATTTTCCCGCACTACACACAATGACTGAGCCTTGCTGTTGCAAAATTTAACTGACGAGGGCAGACGGAAAATACAAAAACTGCTAATTGTAGTTCAACATGATAATACGGAACAACTCGGTCAACAACTGTAAAGTAAAGATCCTTCCAGAAAGGTAGGCTGTATAACATGGGAAACCAAAGGGTGCTTACTCCTTGATTCTAACCGTCAGAGGTTCCTTCACTGC
The DNA here is from genome assembly GCA_036873755.1 of Hanleya hanleyi. NCBI lineage: Eukaryota > Metazoa > Mollusca > Polyplacophora > Lepidopleurida > Hanleyidae > Hanleya > Hanleya hanleyi. The sequence goes on from JAVTVY010051110.1 coordinate 24,511, forward strand.
TGTTTCAATGAAGACGTGTCGGCAAGGAAATTTCAGTCAAAACATTGTTCGAAATTCTTTTGATGATGGCCTACTTCTGTATGTAATTTATTAGCCTAAAAAAACCCCGCTGTTTTTAATATGCAAAAAAAAATATTTAAATTAGAGGCAAACAGAATCCGCGACAGCAACAACAACCAATTGCTGTTGCTTTTAGTCTCAGTTCCAGATTAGAAAAATATTCGCTTTTTTAAACGTATTGTACAACCGGCTTGTTGGTCTAGTGGTATGATTCTCGCTTAGGGTGCGAGAGGTCCCGGGTTCAATTCCCGGACAAGCCCTAACTCTTTTTTTGTCAACACGCTTAGTCAGTGATATTTCTGTCTTGAACACCGAGAAACCATCACAACAACGCTTTGTTAAGTTTGGTTTTCACATAGTGTGAACTTGCTATATTTTGCTTATTCTGGTGGAGTTTGATGAGGATTTTAGCCTTATAGGGCTTTGCCCTGTTTTCCTGTCGGGCGTTAGCCTGTACCTGTACCTGGCGTTTTTTCAACATGTCGAAGCCTATCAGTTTCAACTCGGCTGCGAAGCCGCCTCGAACATTGTCGGTTTGTATCACAACGAGAGACAGTGCGGCGTTTTGCAATGCATATCATCGAGATTTACGACCTATTCTTGCCAGTACGATTGATATCAAGAAGGAATTACAGTGTCTACAGAAGAACTTTTTCAAAAAGTGTTTTTATGAGTACTGAAGGGGCGCACAATGCTCTACTTATGAGAGCGGATTTCTACATTGGCGATGTGGAGTGGCATATTACTCCGGCGAGTTCATCGTATCTGAATGTCACAGCACATTGGGCCCCGGACGAGATGTTGGACGAAACTATTTCCCAGGCTTTAAGACCGTACGGAGAGTGTTTGGGTGTAAAGAAGCCACATTTGTCCGAGTCGGATTTTACCAATGTTCGGACGGGTATACGGATATACCGATTCAAGTGTCACAAACAAAGGTATGTGCCGAACTTCATCGAGTTTAATGGCGATGTGGTCATGTTCACTTATCCCGGACAAGTTGAGGAATGTCGAAAATGTGGACAGAGTCGACACAAGGCCCATGAATGTGAGGCAAAATGGTGTATAAATTGTGATGGTTTTTCCCCTCATGAAAGCCCCCATGATGGAATTCACTGCCCCGAAAAATGTCGTGTTTGTGGTTCTCCATCACACAATTCAACTGAATGTTGTGCGCGAGTGTGGTCTTACGCGACTAGAGTGAAAAATGTAGGACCTCGGCCGGAAAAGAATGTGGTTTCTGGATCTGATTTAGAAGGTGAGATAGATGTGTTGGGTAATTCAAGTGAGAGTGATCGTGGTGACAGTGATGAAGGGCAAATGGAGGAAGACGACAGTGAGATTCCTATTGATGCAGAATCAGTTGCAGGTGATAAAGAAAGTGACAACGAAGAGGATTTTGATAACGAGAGTACA
>JAVTVY010051111.1:0-27779 GCA_036873755.1 Hanleya hanleyi
GTGTGGCTTGGCGCCCTCAAAGCCCGGACAGTTTACGCTTCACCCGAACTTAGGTACAGCTAAGTACCTGCATGTATGCCCTACGTGTCATACAATGCCTCCCAAGTAGACCTAGCAGCCTTCTGGGCAGGGGTCCTTTCTTGGTAGAGATTGCTTCCACACCACGAGCACAGCTACATGGATGTAGACACTCAAGATAAGTACATCGGTATCATATCCACATTTTAACCTTTTCGTCTTTGACCAGGGTTTCACTTGTTGATTGTTGATGTCTCATGCTTATGCCCATGTTTCTGTGTCATTCCAGCGGTTACTTAGCCTACTTTTGGAACTACTTCAAGACCGAGGTTCCCACCTCCGTATGTTGGTACTGAGGCATTAAAATTAAAGCAGGTTTAAGACTTAGGAATCAAATATTAAACATTTATAAACAATGTTTCTATTTGTTACTAAGTCAAACCTGCTTTAATTTAATTGTCCCTCCCTTCCGTCCCCTCGTACCGCGGCCTTGTTCACTACTGGTCTCGGTTTGAGAAAGAGGATTGGAATGAGGCTTGCAGTGACCTTTATAGTAACCACGCTGGATTGAGTGGGAGAGCTCTCCTAGGGGCGGACAACTCTCTCCTAGGGGAGTTAACTTTTTCTTTTAACTTCCGTTTTCTACGTTTGATTGTGCAGCTTGATGGAGATCAAGGCATTAAAATTAAAGCAGGTTTGACTTAGTAACAAACAGAAACATTGTTTATAAATGTTTAATATTTCGACCAATTCAAACATTCTGAACCAAAGTCCAGTGTACAGTATCACTCTGATAATCTGAGTAGACCCGACAATTTCTCAACATCCCATGCAAAATTACACGCGACGATCAGCACTATGAACGAGATGTGTCATATTTTGACAATATGTGATGAAATATTCCTGTTGAATTCCGGTATGGTGATTTGTAATGAACTGACGGTGTCGAAATATTGCCAACTCTGAACATTACAATATTCAATTGAAATTCTGTGTGTGAGCGAGTGTACATGTGTGCCTGGGAATTTGATTTGATATAAAATATATTACTCATTGTCTCATTTGAGTACGGTCATAACAATGACATTCGGTATAACAAAACAAGTGTTGCATGGTGTAGCGTGGGACATGACGATTTGTCAGCTGTCGAAAGGTGATGTACAACTCGCGCTGCGCGCTCTTTGTACATCACCTTTTCTCGAGCTGACAAATCGTCATGTCCCACGCTACAAAATATGCAATATTTGTATAATGTTCTTCACCGCTGCCACCATATAGGAGGATAGAACACATAACCCGGCGCCACTCGAATGTTGTATTACCGTAAAGCAGTACGGTATCGTACTATCAGTTTACAATAATCGACTAAAGACAGACATAACACAGACACAGGTAATGGAACATCTTTATTTCCCACTCCGTATCTTTATATAATGCACACATTGACACATTTTTTTCACGTACCGCATTTCATAAGCACAACTTATGACTAACTTAAAGTGTGCGTGTTATCGTCATGTCAGCCGGTTGTATAACATCTATAAAAGTTCTACACCTTACATCATCAACAGAATACATATTCAACCTGAGCAAAAAATGAATACAAATATATAGGTAATGTACACAGGGTCGGGGAATCAATGCGATGATCGTTTATGTAAAGTACAGGCGAAGAGTTAATCACCTATTCAATGTATATTGCACAAATATGCCACAAAGGCAAACACAAGCAAGCAATAAAAGTTACATCACATACGAACGACTAACGCGTTTACACATTCTTCTCTACATTTTCAAGGGTCGATCACGAAACTAACATTTTGAACATAATATACAACAACATCTAGGAGCTCATAAAAATATATAGTACTAACATAACCATATTTGGTTTTATTTTTATACTGTACATGTATGTAGAACAGGCTGGGCTATTCCCATTATATAATATTGCTAAAAATATATATAAATATTTAGGATGCTGACGACAGAATAACAACTTCGTGTGACCAGCAAATGCCGCGGTAATCATATCTTTACTGGCAGATATGTTACCATACACGGTTGTCTGTTCGAGGTAAGGTTTCAGATGACGCCCGTAACTGGAAACAGACAGCCGGACATGATTTCGCTGTTCTACGATGAATTTACGTAATTCGTGCAAATTGAATTTCTGCAAGGCAAACTTTTCTGACTAAATATATCAACAACAAAAAATAGTCAACTTTGAAAGGAATTGAAAGCTCGACTACATGTCAATGGATCGGTTAGACCTGTCATAGTGGGACCAGTCCAGTTGATCCCCTTTACTATTAATTAGTATAGAATATAAAGAAAAATACTAAACAAATATACATAATTTTCTGACAACAGAATTTCAGACAACGCCAGGTTCGGACAAATCCTGCACATGGGAATATTCCCTGTGCTCTAATGAAGCACTTACTAACGCGGCACTCAAAGCAAAGGTAATATCCCAGCAATAGTTCCTTAACGTTTACATGCCCACCCTATGCTGCCATGTCTGATGCTTTTAAATTAGTTAACACATCCATCGAGGGATGATGTTGTAATAATAACTGTACAGCATCTGACCTTCCTTCCCGCGCAGCTCAAATTAAATCTTGTTGCCCCACTACACCCAATATAAATTTAGGAATATATTTTAAATCTCTCTGTGGCATAATTCTATATCCGTGTTTGTGTATCTTAGGCAACATCGTGATATAATAACAGTTGTAAAACTTCTGCATTTCCTCTTTCTTGGGCCAATTCTACCCCATACCGTAGTGCATATTTGGGAATATCATGTTGTAATAGCACTTGTATAATCTCTACCTGTCCTGCATCTGCAGCCAATACTAACCCTTTCCCCTGTGCCTCCGAGGGAATATTGTGTTGTAATAGCAATTGCAAAATCTCTACATGTCCTTCACCTGCAGCAAATGCTAACTCTTCTCCAAGTACATATTTGGGGATATCATGTTGCAATAGCACTCGTAAAACTTCTATATGTTCTCTATCTGCAGCCAATTCTAACCCTTCCCGCAGTGCATCTGTGGAGATATCATGTTGTAATAACAGTTGTAAAACCTCTACATGTCCTCCACCTACCGCCAGTACCAACCCTTTCCCTAGTGCATTTGTGGGGATATCATGGTGTAGTAGCAGTTGTAAAACCTCAACATGTCCTCCACTTGCCGCCAGTACTAACCCTTTCCCTAGTACATTTGTGGGGATATCATGTTGTAATAGCAGTTGTAAGCTCTCCACATGTCCTCCACTTGCCGCCAGTACTAACCCTTTTCCTAGTGAATTTGTGGGGATATCATGTTGTAATAGCAGTTGTAAGCTCTCCACATGTCCTCCACCTGCCGCCAGTACTAACCCTTTTCCTAATGAATTTGTGGGGATATCATGTTGTAATAGCAGTTGTAAGCTCTGCACATGTCCTCCACTTGCCGCCAATTCTAACCCTCTTCCTACTGCATCTGCGGCGATATCATGTTGTAAGAGCAGTTGTAAGCTCTCCACATGTCCTCCACCTGCCGCCAGTACTAACCCTTTTCCTAGTGAATTTGTGGGGATATCATGTTGTAATAGCAGTTGTAAACTCTCCACATGTCCTCTACTTGCCGCCAATTTTAACCCTTCCCCTAGTGCATTTTGGGGGATATCATGTTTTAATAGCAGGTGCGAAACCTCCACATGTCCGCCATTTGCCGCCAATAAAAACCCTTCCCCTAGGGCATCTGCGGGGATATCATGTTGTAATAGCAGTTGCAAAACCTCTACATGTCCTCCACCTGCAACCAATAGCAACCCTTCCCCTAGTGCATATTTGGAGATATCATGATGTAATGGAACTTGTACAACATCTACATGTTCTACGTCTGCAGCCCATTCTAACCCTCTTCCTGATGCGTCTCTGGGGATATGTTTTAGCAGCAGTTGTAAAACCTGTACATGTCCTCCACGTACAGCCAAATCTAAGCCTTTCCATAGGGCAACTGTGGGGATATCATGCAATAATAACAGTTGTAGAACCTCTACATATCCCCCACCGGCAGCCAATACTACCCCCTCCCCAAGTGCATATTCCGAGATATCACGCTGTAATAGCATTAATACAGCTTCTACATGTCCTTCCTGTGAAGCGAATCCTAACCCTTCCCCTAGTTCTTCTTCGGAGATCTCATGTTGTAACAGCATTTGTATAATCTCCACATGTCCTCCACCTGCAGCCAAAACTAACCCTTTCCCTAATGCATATTTTGGGACAGTATATTGTAATAGAATTTCCACAACATCTACACGTCCTTTCTGTGAAGCGAACCCTAACACTTTTCCTAGTTCATCTTCAGTGATATGAACTTGTAAGAGCAGATGTAAAACCTCTACATTTCCTTCGAGCAAAGCTAATTCTATCCCTTCTCCAAGTGCATCTTTCGGAATATCATACTGTAACAGAATTTGTAAAATTTCTATATGTCTTTTGCCCACAGCCAATAATAATCCTCTCGCCAGTGCATCTTTAGGGATATCAAGTTTTATTAGCTGTCTTAATACCTCTACATGACCTCGACTTACAGCCAGACCTAACGCTTTTCTCAGCGCAACTGTGGGAATATCATGTTGTAATAGCAGTTGTAAAACCTCTACATGTCCTCGACGAACAGTCAAAACCAACCCATTCCCTAGAGCATCGTTGGGGATATCATGTTGTAATAGAAGATGTAAAACCTCTACATGTCCTCTATCTACAGCCAATACTAACGCTTTCCCTAATACATCTGTGGGGATATTATGCTGTAATAGCATTTTTACAACTTCTACATCTCCTTTCTGTGAAGCCATTTCTAACCCTTCCCATGGCGCAGCTAGGGAAATGTCATGTGATGGCACTTGTACAATTTCTTCATCTCCTTTCTGTGAAGTCAATTCTAACCTTTTTCCTGATGCGTCTGCGAAGATATCGTGTTGAAATAGTATTTTTGCAACTTCTTCATGCCCTTCCCGTGAAGCCAGTTTGAACCCTTTTCCCAGTGCGTCTGTGGGGATATCATGTTGTAAGAGCATTTGTACATCTTCTACATGTCCTTTCAGTGAAGCCAATTCGAACCCTTTTCCTAGTGCTTCTGTGGGGATATGTTGTAAGAGCATTTGTACAACTTCTACATGTCCTTTCAGTGAAGCCAATTTGAACCCTTTTCCTAGTGCGTCTGTGGGGATATCACGTTGTAAGAGCATTTGTACAACTTCTACATGTCCTTCCTGCGACGCCCATTCTAACCCTTCGCCTAGTGCATCTATGGGGATATCATGTTGTAAGAGCATTTGTACAACTTCTACATATCCTTTCTGTGAAGCCAATTCGAACCCTTTTCCTAGTGCTTCTGTGGGGATATCATGTTGTAAGAGCATTTGTACAACTTCTACATGTCCTTTCTGTGAAGCCAATTTGAACCCTTTTCCTAGTGCGTCTGTGGGGATATCATGTTGTAAGAGCATTTGTACAACTTCTACATGTCCTTTCTGTGAAGCCAATTCGAACCCTTTTCCTAGTGCTTCTATGGGGATATCATGTTGTAAGAGCTTTTGCACAACTTCTACATGTCCTATCAGTGAAGCCCATCCGAACCCTTTTCCTAGTGCTTCTGTGGGGATATCATGTTGCAAGAGCAGTTGCAAAACCCGTAAATGTCCTCCATCTTCAGCTAATCCTAACCATTCCCCTCGTATGTCTGAGGACATATAATATTTAAAAAGCAAGTGTGAAACCTCTATATATCCTTGAAGTTCAGCCAATAATATCCCTTCCTCTAGTTCGATTGTGGACTTTATATACTCTAATATCAGTTGGAAATGCCCGAGAATTGGTCTTCTTGCAACCCATTCTAACGCTTTCCCTATGGCATCTTTCGGGATATCGTGCTGTAATAACATTTGTACCATATCAACATGTCCTCCGATTACAGCCAATTCTAACCCTTTCTCCATTGCATCCGTGGGAATATCATGTTTTAATAGTATTTCTACAACTTCAACATGTCCTACACCTGCACCCAATAATAACGCTTCTCCCAAAGCATTTGTCGGGATATCATGCTGAAATAATAATTGTAAAATTTGGTTATGTCCCCTGTAGACAGCGCGTGTTAAAGCCTTACCCAGCGTTTGGGCCGGCAGATCATGTTGTAGTAAATGCCTAGCAACTTCAACAGGTCCTTCCTCTGTTGTGCAAACGCTAGTTGGTTTAAAGTGTTTACCAACTTCAACAATCAGTGACTTGGGATAATCAATTTTTGATGACAAATGTTCAAGGAATGTTTTGACGTACTGGGTATGGCCGCCATCGACTAATCCAACGAAAGGATGGTGAACTGCATCAGAATACGAAAATAACACAGCTTCGTTATTAGACAAGTATTTGAGGAGTTTAAAAGCTCCAGATTTTGCAGCATCATATAAGACCTTCTTAGAGTAAGAGGGAACTTCGTCGGTAGACTGGAGATGCGCAATCAACATTGTTTGTATGGTAACATCTTGTATAGCAGGACCCTTGAAAACAACGCGTCCCCCATGACTAAGCTTATCGCTCAGAATTTCCACCAATTTGGGGTAACATTCTAGATTCAGTTTGATAACACATTCTGCATTTTCATTTACGACAGTCATCGGCAGACATAAGGGGACAATCAGTTCCGGGTCACAGAATTCTAGAATGTGGGCTGGATGACTCTCGCCGTACACCGCCATGACAGCCTCGTGTATAGAATCATGGTAAAATTGGAAACCTTCCCGAGATTCTTTTAAAAAAGTTCCGCACAAAATCTTTGCGGTTCTCAAAAGCTTTCCAAACGATATTTTTCCATCTAGGGCACACGCATCGACAACCCTCTCCAACATGTTCTTAAATGCATCGCTGGCTGTCTCATAAGCCAATTGCCGCATTGACAATGTGCCTCTATTTAACATTAATAACACCAACACGATATATTTCCAAATTTCCTGACGAGCTGGTTCGAAGAAGATCCGTAATAATTTGCATAGATATCTGAATGGATGATTGAAATTTTGAAAAAGCTTAGCTTCATCTAGTATATTAACATATGACATTGATATCAATCTGCAGTTTTCTGGGAAAGCTATTGTTTGCTCATTCGCGATGCGGCTAATTACATAATTAGATAGCTTGTGACCGGCGAAGTGCTTTTCCAACATCTGTTTCTTTTCCCAAAATGACAATCTTTCGGCAGATACGTCAACTAATTCTTCGAATAATCCCAGAGATTTTATAGCGTAGTCACAATCTGACCAGATAAGTTTGCGACACGCGAACAGAAACTTCACCTTCCCATTCATAAATTTCTGAAAAAAATGTCCCCCCTTAATAACCCATTCATCAGCATGGTCTCGCATGAAGTATGGACCACCAAAAGGGTCGTCAAATATGAAAAGTATGTTTTGTCCCTCAACAAAATACTCCTGTATTTTATCCGGATTCTCAAGTGACACCGCCAAATAACCATCTTGAGACAAATCCAGTGATATATGTTGTAGAATTAAAGATTTTCCGTCACCAGAGCCTGCCAAGACAAGGACACTGTCGTTCTTCGCTAGACGTTCTTTCGTTTCCTCATATATACCAGTTTTTACAAACAAGGAAAGATTCTTCTCACACAGCCTCAGCCAGAGGTTCGATTCATCTGAAATTGGGGAAAAATTGAATTTGATCATATTTCTATATCAGGTCGCTACATTTATACGCTGTGTATTTCATCAATTATCATATATGACATTATACTAAATTTTGAGATAGCAAGCTTCGGATCCGAAGATCCATAATCGAAAGTTCACAATCGAAACATTTCATTCACATACAACTGAATTATAATATTATGAAACTGAATCATACGAACATTTTTGTTCATGCAATTTAAGTGATGATTTGAGTTATTGGATTCGAATAACTGAGAAAGTCAGAATTTGATAACCTCATTATGATCTTCGTTTCAGGCCCCACCCATTTGCGCATTCTAAACATTCTAAATCACATTTCTCACTTGAATTTATTGAACTTACAAATTGATTTTGAATTACTTAATATATAATATTGGATAAAATAAGATAAAAATAGTTAAAAGTATGCCACAAAGCATATGCAGCCTTGTCTACAAAATAGCACCTCTTAAGGCACGTGTACCTCCAGAAGTTGCTTCCTCGTGGCTCAGAAGGTGGTCAGTCATTTCCTTGTTTCTCCTGTAATTCCAAATTTTGTATTTTATATTTAATTGACTAATTAATCTGTTATGACAACTAAACAGCTTTCTATTTTGTACACTGATAAGTTTGTCCAATTTAATTAGTCGCCTACTTTGGAGCTTGTGCGAAAAACTGAACTCTACAAATTGTCTACCATAAATCCTTGATATTGATAATATATAACGCTTGAAATAAATTTGCAATTCTCTCCATATAAAACTTGGGCCTGAATTGCATAAGGTAATGTCTAAATATATTGGCGTTCAGTCGAACAAAGATTAGTAAGGCCGTATGCGGTCATTAGTGAGGGCAATTTGGCAAGTTGAAAGGAACAGGCCGAACAAAAACACCAATCTCCCTGTGCTGCTTCGGTAGTCAATAGGACTGACATATTTGCTAGGGATTCACGGCATGCATCCAAGGCCTAGGACAGCGGAATTCGTCAACTTCCGAAATGTTCCCCGGTAGTCATTCTTTCTTTTTCGACAATGGGGTAGGTTTATTTGAAAAGCCATATCACTCATATTTATGGTCCAATCTGCCTAAAATTTATTATATTTTTCTCATATTTTTCTCAGTATGATTGACAGTGCCATATGCAATCGGGATATGTTCTTGTAGATCATCTGAATGTCCTCATTTCGGGCCGTATCTAAATGCCAACTCGAAAAAGTATCGGAGAAAGAGTATATGTGTAATACCCATATTCGTGATTATTGATTCAATCTGCCTGAATCCAACATATGCATTTTGTACCTTTGTTGTTGTCAATGTTGGCTTTTGTATCCCAGCCGCACGATGTCACTTGGGGGCACTGTTCACATGTCAAATGCACAGAATAACAACCCCCCCCCCCTCCCGCCCAACCCCGCCCGAATTATGCTGTAATTTGTTCTATATTATATACTGTATATTACTCAGCATTCTTAACATTCAGTATTTGTTTCTATGTTTCACCGGACGATATCTCGTGGGCCTTATCTATGTAAAGTATGGCATTCCTGAAAGGAGGTTGTGAGTATGGTCATATATTTCTTATCAATGTCGATACATTAGCGTATATTGCTCAGCAATAATATCTATACTATTCATGACAAAGGTTACTGCCGTTTCGCAACGCGTATCGTGGTAACCGAATCACCAGAGATACGAAGGGTTTAAACCTCTTCATAATCAGAAAAATCTAATATATTGTTTGAGAAGGGGATTGTTGTTTCACAAACACCGGGTATTCACGAAAAATTAGTAATTATAACTCACCTTCACGCTTGTCCTTTTTCAACTGCCGTATTATCTTCTCCTCGCATCTTACCGTCTCAGAAAGGCTATCCAGATGTGCCCTTTTAAGTATTTTCCAAAGGGGCTTATAAAATCCCAAACGGATTTTATCTTCCTTCTCTAGCACCCGAAAAACATCCATAATATCGTTGCATCTGGACAAAACACCTGGCTCCACCCCGGATCCGGCACAATGAAGGAATTCTTTATATTGCTGATCATTAATGCTCCTATGCAACGTCAAGGCCAGGTCAGTGTGTCGTTCGTTTGCTTGATCCATGTTGCTTGATGGCTCAGAGTCCTCTTCGCTCGAGTTCGAGAGTGATTCCTCGCGCTCGGCCATTCTTATAGATGAGTCCTGTATTAAAAATGGGAAAAAACAAAATGCAGTATAAACTCTAATCTAATTTATATAATTTCCGGCCGTTCAGTCGAGAGCAAAAGACGGAATGTGAGCATTGCCGAAATGCCGCCTTCAAATATTCGGGACGAAATTCAGTGTATTCGAACTGAACCGATAAATGTATTGGTTCATCCGGGAGAGGCGAGACGTATCGAGACTAATCGATATTGATTCCGATATATCTCACTGCCATCCATCAAGGCAATCTTCATTCCTCAACAATCGAGAAACCGTACCGTGAAGACTGTCAGACTATCTCGAATTCAATTAATAATAATTAAATGCGTCAATCGATAGCTCCATTTAATTCTCTGGTGAAGACCCCCGTGAGGCGAGTTGGGCCCCATTAACTTCTCCTTGGAAATCCAATACTGAATGGAGAGAGCTAAACAAATGTGTATACAAATTTTGTCTGGAGTCTCCATTGACAGGTGATTTATGATATAGTTATGTGCTGATAAAGTTTAACTCGCGACTCTCTTACCAAGTCTGATACCGAATGGACAAGATACGTACGGCAACAATATGTACATATATATGTAATATGTCTTCATGATAAACCTGTTGTAATCGGTAGAGAGTGACAGGGTGCACGTTGCTGTGTGCGTGTGTATGAGTCACCCCAAAAGAATGAGATATCTTCAACTAGGATATGTTTGTTCCTATATTCAATTTCGTCGAATGAGTCAAAATTATTTATGGTATATATTGTTTATGGGACACGGATTAGAGGGATCATGGATAGAGCGGGTTGGGGCACGGCTCCATAATGATATATTCTCCAGCACCATAGAACCATTCTCACGGTCAGTACCCATCGCGGTGCGATGGTGTGCCCAAGTACATCCATCCATTCATATATAACGGCAGTTCACTGTACATACATTACATATAGAAGATCCCAGTAAAAACGTAGAAGATTCTAGGTAATATTTGGAGAGTATACATTTACGATACAGCAGTTATTTAACGGAAAACTGTATATAACCGGTCTCCTTATAGATTATAAACGATAAGAGTAATATATGTGAATACTACAAACCATATACCATGTACACTATGTATACTAGGTACTACATGTATATACTATATAAGTGAATAGGATTTAACGTCGCTTTCAACATTATTGCAGTCATATCGAGACGGAACAACTAAGCACCTCACTGCCCAAAATACCCCATTCATTTAAGATAATGTCCTAAAATTTTCTTGAAATAAGATAATATTAGGGCCTACTCAAAATAAGTTAAATTTTAAGAAAATTTTAAACTTAAAATTAAGAATTTTTCTTGAAACAAGATTTGAAGAAAAAATCTTAATTGTTTTCTTGTTTAAGTAAAATATACTTACCCCTATCCAAATTTTACTTGAACAAGAAAAAAAACCCTAAAAATTTTCTAAAAATTTAACTTATTTTGCGTATAATTATCTTATTTCAAGAAAATTTTAGGGCATTATCTTAAATAAGTAGGGTATTTTTGGCAGTGCACCCAGTCAAGTTGCCTTCTTGCTACTTCGAATAAGAAATCTTTGAAGCAGGATGGAACCAGACACACTGGTAACGACAAGTGCTAGACATCAAATTATCAAGTTCCTGTTCTTAGCAAAATGCATTGAAGCAACAGTGAGTCTCGGTGTATCTTGTTGTACCATTTAATGTTATGATTCTTATATACCGGTACCATTTATTCTCCTGTGAGTGTCAAAGAGTTTAATAAAATATTATTTAGGAAATATTCAATTTTATCATGAAATATGAAATCCACTGATCATTGTATAATACTGGCATGATTGTAGTAATGTAGATTGATTGTTAATACGTGATCAAAATATCATTGAATACCACGGTTCCCTGGCGTAGGGCATGAATATATAAGCCGTGAATTGTAACAAGTTTTCGTCTGTCGGAATCAACTCGAGTAGAGTATATATGATCGTTCTGGGACTACAATGGAAAACAATGAAAGTTTATCATGGAACAATGGAAAGGTACACTGGATACAATCGGAATGTATCCTTGAATGGGGTATCATATCGCTCTGATGTGTAGAAATAGCGTAAAAATGTGCGCTCGAGCGGAACGCACGGGTGCCTCGGCGTGTTATTATTTTTAACAATGACCGAATTGAATGGAAGTAAATATGAACAAATGGAAAAGAAACATCTGCCTCGGCGTGTTGTTATTTTTAACAATGACCTTCACAAACGCAATACCTCATTTGAGGCTAGACTTTAAACTTGCGCAGAATTGAATGGAACTAAATATAAACGAATCCGAAACAATTCTTGTGGCTTATATACGTTTATCTTTGACAGTAAATGATATACGGGTTTTGTGTTACACGATGAGAAAAATAATTTGAAACGTAATTATAAACATAGCAATCATTTTCGAAATTACTAAAACCGAAATTGCTCTCTACAATACTTCTAAGTTTTACAGCTCTGGTTAAATAGAGACTGTGAATGTATCATTGAATGGGTGTGTGTATCGGATCGCTCTGATGTGCGTAAAATTATGCGCTCCGAATGATTTATCTCATTCACGCTTTGATTGTGACTGTTTATATGAACGCCATGAGGGTCTATATCATTTCTGAGTTGTTCTACTATTTGGAAACCTTCAACTCTGTAAAATATACTTCTAAGTTTTACAGCTCTGGTTAAATAGAGAATGGGAATATATCATTGAATGGGTGTGTGTATCGGATCGCTCTGATGTGCGTAAAATTATGCGCTCGAGCGGAACGCTCGCGTGCCTCGGCGTGTTATTTTTATCAGTGACGGTCACAAAGCGCATACCTCATTTGAGCTTGTATCTAAAGCTACGCAGAATTGAAAGGAACTAAATATGAACGAATGGGGGGAAAAAAACAATCCGAAACAATTCTTGTGTCGTATATAGGTTTATTTCCAGCTTAACCGACGTCTTTGAGAGTAAATGTTATACGGCTTTTGTGTTGCACAATGAGAAAAATAATTTGAAACAAAATTATAAACATGGCAATCATTTTCGAAATTACTAAAACCGAATCTGCTCTCTACAATACTTCTAAGTTTTACAGCTCTGGTTAAATAGAGCATCACATATATAGACAATAATGTCCACAAGTATGCGATTCATCAGACTGCAGTATTTCGTTATTGCGAGAATAATATTGACAGTTCCTGTGTATCAATTCTAAAAGATTTATCCATAATACTCCCGAGGATGGCCATAAGAATCAAAGAAATATCCGTGTTTGGCAGCGAAGTAAAATAATATCCAATGTTTTCCCGGTAAGAAAGAAGGATCAGTATTAACGATATATCCGCATGGGAGACTATGGACACTCTTCGGTAGATTGTCTGCCGAATAAACCCCCTGGACATACTTCTTCAGTTCTATGTCAGAGTTTATGGTGCAGAGAATTTCATTTGTATCCATATTTCAATTATGAATAACATTCCTGGTCCTATCTATTTCGATTATTGAAGGAAATTCTGCGTATACGACACAGTTAACAGATTCTTTTAAGGCTTCTCCAAATAGAACTTCTAAGCGGATGTTATCTTGTTTTAGTAGGTAAAGGTGTTCTGTTTCAAATATCGGCTCCAGACTAAACGCATACAGAGAATATCCTTTTGAAAAGTTATTGAGAGTTATGTCGTTGTCAAAGTTTTCTCCTGTTTTACCGATACAGTCGTACAAAGTAAGATAGGCAGATGAACAAAGCGATACAGCTGTTTCTTTTTCGTGGAATTGTAATTGTAACGGACGAGACGGTCTGCTCACTCCATTTTGAATAGCCAGTGAGGTAATATTTATTTAACTTCTCCAACATTAAACCAGCTAATCCGGAATCGTTTGTGTATGGTATCCTGATTGTTGGCACAGAATGATATACTGACGGGACGATTTAGTTGATGATTCAAAACACTTTGGAAGTTTGTCCGCGTACGGTAAAGAGGAAAAACATATGTGCCACATTTCGAACTTATTTCCTGTAATTAATCAGATATACACAAACCATTAAACCCACATATTGTCACTCAATCAAATTATATCACAGTAATTTGGAACTTATCGTTTTTTGGGGGGTTTTTTGATGGAAAAATAGTTAAGTACTGGTTTTGCAAAATAACAGCCGGCATTTTTGGGCAAGTAAATAACATCATATACTTGTCAATTCGCTCAGTTTGTTGGAAAATAGAATATATATTTTCGTATCCTTTTGATAATATTAAGGATTTGTTGATGGTGGGCAACATTTTCTTGTTCACTGATTGAAAAAGTAAAAGAAGAAGAAAAAAACTTTTTGCCTATGTTCGCGAGCTTGTCAGATATACAACATACAGCCGCTATTATTTTTTACAACCATACCACACTAAATACCTGCAACATAACACATAGTCTGCTTATTTTCATTAGTAATCAGAAAAGTTGCGAATATTTTTCTAACATGAAAGATTTTCTTTAATTCTGGGAGTAGAATAACATTTTAAGTTATCGACAATTTTATATGCCGATTAAGCCCTTCAGTTGAGAAGTCATGCCAATGTGTTTATTTTTACCTGGGATGGAAAAGGAAAATATAATTTATTGTATTGATTCAAATATACAATATATACAGCCGCTATTATTTTGTGCAACCATACCACAATAAATACCTATAACCTGACGATCAATCTGCTTATATTGATGAGTAAACAGAAAGTTAGAAATATATTTCTAAAATTAAGGATTTTCTGATAACATTTTAAGTTATCACTCTGACACTAAACAAGATAATCTGATGTTATTTATAAAACAGTAGCCCGATGAATTTTGTATATACTGATCAAGTGATTCGGTGGAGTAGTCGTGCCATTGTGATTTATTTTACTTTTTCCATCTCAGGGATTTTGCCTAATTTCGAGACTATTTCTTTCACGAAACCATACACATAACTTGGATGACCGTCAATTGTTGCAACAGCTTTATGACATCCATTGACATCGTTCATTTTAATAATACAACATGAAAGTTACGACTGTTTTCGTGAATTTGATAACTTTTGCTAAATTAATCACATTTTAACACCCTGAAATCGAAGGCACATACTTGTAAGCTGACAATCGGACAGAATATATGCGCTTGTGTCCCCTCTACACATTAGAAAATGTTTCAGGCATGCAGGGAAAACTGGTAACGAAACGCTAAACGGCAATTTTTTCACATCTGGCCAGCTCACTATGTTTCAAATGACATAATAATTACTTTTTTCTCATCAAAGGAAATTATTCTGGTTTGTTCCTTGCATCTTTTATTATTTTCTTGTGTTAGAATTCAATTTAAATTCAATTTTTATGTTAGATACTGGTATTAGGATATAGTTATTTCTCAAGAAACTGTAAGAATTTATTTCTTGAAACCAAGTTATATTCTCATTATAAGGAAATGAAAGAATTTATTTTTGAACCTTCAAAAATGTAAGAAAATATTTCACAAAACTTACGAAATTCTAAAATTAATACTTTCAAATAACAAAACTGGGCAATAAAATTCTCACATAAGAATTTATTTTCTACTGTGTGTGACCAGACAAGGAAATACGTCTTACATGCATGGGTGTAATGGCATCGAAAATAACAGAGAAACTTGTTCTTTCACTAAGCCATACACATAACTTGGATAACCGTCATTTTTTGCACCAGCTTTATAACATCCAATACCTTTAATTTGAGACATTTGTTCATTTTAATAAGACAACATGAAAGTTAGGTATGTTTTCGTGGATTTGAGGACTTTTGCTACATTAATCACATTTTAACACCCTGAAATCGAACGCACACTCTTGTAAATTATTCTGGTTTGTTCCTTGCATCATTTATTATCATCTTGTGTTAGAATTCAATTTAAATTCAATTTACATGTTAGACACGGGTATTAGAAAATAGTTATTACTTTCTCAAGAAACTGTAAGAATTTATTTCTTGAAACCAAGTTACATTCTCATTATGAGGAAATGGAAGAATTTATTTTTGAACTTGCAAAAACGCAAGAAAATATTTCACAAAAGTTAAGAAATTCTAAAATTAATATTTTGAAATAACAAAACTGGGCAATAAAATTCTCACTTAAGAATTTATTTTCTACTGTCTATGAGTCGTCAAGGAAATACGCCTTACGTGTAATGGGATCAAAAATAACAAAGGAACTTCTGGGATTGAGTGAAGCCCAATTTTGTTCTTAAGGCAAAGGTGTTCTCGACTATAAGATAATGGATAAAAACAATTTTGACAATATTTTCCTAATATACTTCCCAAATATACTAGGCTACAGTGTATCCCATGCATTAAACTTTCTTCATAATCTAAAATTGTTTGATGGCTATTATATAATTTCTAATTGAAAATTAACAGCATTTATCCAAATCTGAAAGATAGGAACGTCTCCTTGAAATTAACCATTCGAAGACCCTTGAACCCTTTCATACACCTTTGGTTGAATTTCCAGCATGAACAAGGATTAGCCAATAATCGGCTGAAAAGTGTTTTATTGTCATGAATAGGAATTTGTACGGAGTTCACAAATCTTAGCCGAAACATATTTATTTATCTTTTAAAAAGTCTCATGATTCAGTAGGCGTAATTAAGTCCCATCGCTAATTGATGTATTATTTTGGGAAAATATATAATATTTTCACTCATGGTTGTTACTCATTCATTCATCCGTCTGTGCATATGTTAGAAGTCTCTCTTTCGAGATAATTGCGGCCATATTTTCCATACAAGGAAAACGGCCTTTGGTAGCAGGCTCTCACATAGCCCACTGGAATATCTCCTCTCTCCACGTGCAAAGATCAGAGCCGGCCAAGGGTACACCTTCAAGGCATGTCAGGCATCGCTGGCGATGGTAGTTCAGATCCCCGGGCTCTCCCCTGCTGGAGCTGTAACCCACACTGAAGAAATCATCTATCCTTTTCATAGTTATGGGCGGGTATCTTTTGATAACTCTTTTGGGGTGTCGAGCGGGAACGGACACCTTTTCGTCAGTCTTCAACGATTGCTCGTCTGCCTTGGAATTGGCTGGTTTCTCCATTTGATCGAGTGTGGCACAGGTTGTGAGAATGTTCATCTATCATGCGCATTTTCTTATTTATAGCTTGTGGAAGCAGGTGGCGTTACTCAACATTCCGTCAGTACATGTCAGGAATAATATAACACGTGCATTTATTCACCCGCATTATTTAATTCGTTGAAGCTCAACAGCAAATATATTTAGTCACACGACTGGAAACAGACAAAAAATTAATTTGATAAGTAATTATAATAGAGAGCAGTAAATATTATCAGCAAACCCGCTTTGGACATATAAAGACTGTGGCATTTTGATCGGTTAATATCCGAATTTGATCAACAAATTGTCACGGTGTTGTTGTTGTTACGCTGTTTTGTTGTTGTTGCGCCATACTGTTGTTGTGCGCCATGGATGTTTCTATAAATCGTGACCTAGTCAGTTACAAATAAATATGTTGTCATAGCATTGTAATATCTATCGAAGTTTCTGGAGTAATAGTTGACTTGAGTTTGATTGGTTTGTGAGACCGATGGAAATTTCCAGACTTGTGTTCACTGCGTAGTTACGGTTGTTGCCTGGGAAACGGAATGTTCCAGAGTTGCTCGATAGACTATAAATATTGTGACATTCGGCGATCGGGGAGAGATTTTCAAACTGGTATTTGGGTGCATTAGAGTCATACCTTTGATACGGGTTACTGGACTGGTTTCCTGTGAACGGACTTTGGCTGCCTTTGGTTATACATCCATCCACACGCGACAGATATTGCATGGACATACCGTGATCTCAGAGCAGTGTTAAATTACGGACTTGGAACACGGACTTGGAAGTTATATGTGCACGTCAGCACAGACGTTTAAGGATACACTGGTATAGCATTGAACAGTAAGACTGTACTGAGGACATTTGTTTGTTGTATTAGCCTTACTTCATTTGTATTTGATTTTAGTGTTGTTAATAAATATTTTTGATCGTTAATCCTTGACTTCACAAACGTTTTCTGTTGCGTTTTTGCTGGTATTATATATGACCCCTGAGTATTTTGTTTCCAAATAAAGTAATCTATATATACTATAACATTCGTACTATTTTTTGTATAGCCCTGGTACTATATGAACACAATATAGGTGAAAGAAGAACGCAAACAATTTCCGTGGCATTTAGAGACACAGTGTTTAATGAAAGAGTTCGGTCTTCCTATGAAGCAAGAAACACAAATTATTTCTCAGTTTTTGATATATATTCTTGTGTGTCGATAAGAAGTTTTTCTCAGGCATGAAACAAATTGAGAGACCATTTCTCACTTTTTCTTCAAATTTTTTATAGTTTCTTGGGAGTAAAAAAAATTCTCAGGCAGGATACATGATTCGTGTAAGAAATTATTTCTCATTTTTCCTTAGCATTTTCTAATATTTTCTTGGGGATCGATTTCTATCTTAGGCAAGAATCTTGTAAGAAACTATTTCTCAGTTTATCTTTAAATTTTCTTATATTTTCTTGGGAGCCGATAACATTTTTTTCTGGAACGAATCGTGTAAAAAAATTATTCGGTAAATTTTCTGATAGTTTTTGGGGGGTCAATAAGAATTTTTGTCACTCAAAAATCTTCACAGAAATTACTTTTTTTCTGACGTTTTCTTGAGAGTCGATAAGAATTATATTCTGAAACAAGAATCATGCGATGAATTTGTTCTTACATTTTCTGCTATATTCTTAGGCAGGAATCTTGAAATAAATTATGTCCCACTTTTTCACATACTTTCTTGGGAGGAAATAAGAATTTTTCTCCCAGACAGGATTCATATGAGAAATTATTTCTCATTTTTCTTATAATTTCTCGGGAGTTAAAAAGAAATTGCTTTCTCAAGAATCTTTTGTAGAAGCTATTTCTCACATTTTAAAATATTTTCTCAGGAGTCAATAAGAATTTTTTTTCTAACGCAAGAAACATTTAAGACAATATTTCTCACTTTTTCTTCACATTTTTTTTATATTTTCTTGCTAGTCAATAACAATGTATTTCTCAGGCAAGAATCCTGTAAAAAGTTATTTCTCACTTTTTCAAATATTTATTTTTTCTTGGAGACCGTAAGAACTTTTTTTCTGAAGCAAAAATCGCATAGAAATTATTTCTCACTTTTTGATATATTTGTTTGTGTGTTGATAAGAAATTTTGCTCAGGCATGAAACATGTAAGAAACTTTTTCTCACCTTTCCTTCAAATTTTCTTATATTTTCTTGTGAGTGGAAAAAAAATCTCAGACAAGATACATGATTCGTGTAAGAAATTATTTCTCATTTTTCCTTAGCATTTTCTTATATTTTCTTGGGGTCAATTCCTTTCTTGGTAAGAATCTTGTAAGATTCTATTTCTCAGTTTATCTTTAAATTTTCTTATATTTTCTTGGGAGCCGATAACATTTTTTTCTGGAACAAGAATCGTGTACAAAATTACTTGGTAAATTTTCTAATATTTTTTTGGGGGAGTCAATAAGAATTTTTCTCACTCAAAAATCTTGTAAGAAATTACCTTTTTCTTATGTTTTCTTGAGAGTCGATAAGAATTATCATCTGAAACAAGAATCATGCGAGGAATTTGTTCTTACATTTTCTGCTATATTCTTAATCAGGAATCTTGAAATAAATTATTTCCGGGTTTTTCACATATTTTCTTGGGAGGCAATAAGAATTTTTTTCTCAGGCAAGGATCTCGTAAGAAAGTATTTCTCACATTAACTTTAAATTTTCTTATATTCTCTTTGGAGTCAATAAAAAAATTCTCAGGCAAAAATGTTTTAATTTATTATTTCTCACGTTTTTTTTATATTTTCTTGGGAGTCGATAACAATTGTTTTTCTGAAACAAGAATCGTGTAATAAATTATTCTTGAACTTTTCTAATATTTTTTTATGGGTGAGTAGGAATTTTTCTCAGGCAAGAATTTTTAAGAAATTGCTCTTTTTTATATGTTTTTTTGAGACTCGACAAAAATTATTTTCTGAAGCAAGAACCATGCAAGGAAACTAAATAAGATATTTCTCGCATCCGTATAAAGCTCTCAAGTTATACATTGTAAGCTTTGTCAACATATCCATGCACACATTCGGGTAAATATACGATAGCTATGATGTAAATTGTAGTTCCAACAACAAAAACAACGTCGCACATCAGATGCATTTTGATGTATATTCATGTAAATCTTCAATTCAAAACATGGAACTGTCTCCTTAAGATCAGGTTTGTCTTCTGTCATGAAACTACATTATAATAAAACATTATTCTACCGCCAAAAAACTTCGAAATTACAATATTTCACGAATGCTGGCTTGGAGCCCTTAGAGCTCGGAGCTCGGAAATGACATCATCGGACGCATACGCACGCACATGTGGTGCACCTTTGCCTTCTGTCATGAAACTACATTATAATAAAACATTATTCTACCGCCAAAAAACTTCGAAATTACACTATTTCACGAATGCTGGCTTGGAGCCCTTAGAGCTCGGGGCTCGGAAGTGACATCATCGGACGCATGTGCACGCACATGTGGTGCACCCTGTACCCTATGCTGAGCTCCGAGCTCTAAGGGCTCCAAGCCAGCATTCGTGAAATAGTGTAATTTCGAAGTTTTTGGCGGTAGAATAATGTTTTATTATAATGTAGTTTCATGACAGAAGACAAACCTGATCTTAAGGAGACAGTTCCATGTTTTGAATTGAAGATTTACATGAATATACATCAAAATGAATCTGATGTGCGACGTTGTTTTTGTTGTTGGAACTACAATTTACATCATAGCTATCGTATACTTACCCGAATGTGTGCATGGATATGTTGACAAAGCTTACAATGTATAACTTGAGAGCTTCATACGGGTGCGAGAAATATCTTATTTAGTTTCCTTGCATGATTCTTGCCTCAGGAAATAATTCTTATCGAGTCTCAAAAAAACATATAAAAAAGAGCAATTTCTTAAAAATTCTTGCCTGAGAAAAATTCCTACTCACCCATAAAAAAATATTAGAAAAGTTCAGAAATAATTAATTACACGATTCTTGTTCCAGAAAAACAATTGTTATCGGCTCACAAGAAAATACAAAAAAACCGTGAGAAATAATAAATCAAAACATTTTTGCCTGAGATTTTTTTTATTGACTCCAAAGAGAATATAAGAAAATTTAAAGTTAATGTGAGAAATACTTTCTTACGAGATCCTTGCCTGAGAAAAAAATTCTTATTGCCTCCCAAGAAAATATGTGAAAACCCCGGAAATAATTTATTTCAAGATTCCTGCCTAAGAATATAGCAGAAAATGTAAGAACAAATTCCTCGCATGATTCTTGTTTCAGATGATAATTCTTATCGACTCTCAAGAAAACAAAAGAAAAAGGTAATTTCTTACAAGATTTTTGAGTGAGAAAAATTCTTATCGACTCCCCCCAAAAAAACATTAGAAAATTTACCAATTAATTTTGTACACGATTCTTGTTCCAGAAAAAAAATGTTATCGGCTTCCAAGAAAATATAAGAAAATTTAAAGATAAACTGAGAAATAGTATCTTACAAGATTCTTACCTAAGAAAGAAATTGACCCCAAGAAAATATAAGAAAATGCTAAGGAAAAATGAGAAATAATTTCTTACACGAATCATGTATCTTGTCTGAGATTTGTTTTTCACTCACAAGAAAATATAAGAAAATTTGAAGGAAAGGTGAGAAAAAGTTTCTTACATGTTTCATGCCTGAGCAAAATTTCTTATCAACACACAAACAAATATATCAAAAAGTGAGAAATAATTTCTATGCGATTTTTGCTTCAAAAAAAAAGTTCTTACCGTCTCCAAAAAAAAGAAAATATTTGAAAAAGTGAGAAATAACTTTTTACAGGATTCTTGCCTGAGAAATACATTGTTATTGACTGGCAAGAAAACATAAAAAAATGTGAAGAAAAAGTGAGAAATATTGTCTTAAAAGTTTCTTGCCTCAGAAAACAATTCTTATTGATTCAAGAGAAAATATTTTAAAAAGTGAGAAATAGCTCCTACAAAAGATTCTTGAGAAAGAATTTCTTTTTAACTCCCGAGAAATTATCAGAAAAATGAGAAATAATTTCTCATATGAATCCTGCCTGAGAGAAAAATTCTTATTTCCTCTCAAGAAAATATGTGAAAAAGTGGGAAGAAAATGTAAGAACAAATTCATCGCATGATTCTTGTTTCAGAAAATAATTCTCATCGACTGTCAAGAAAACATAAGAAAAAAGTCATTTCTTTGAAGATTTTTGAGTGACAAAAATTCTTATTGACCACCCCCCCCCCAACAAAAATCAGAAAATTTACCGAATAATTTTTTTACACGATTTGTTCAAAAAAAAAAATTTATCGGCTCCCAAGAAAATATAAGAAAATTTAAAGATAAACTGAGAAATAGTTTCTTACAAGATTCTTGCCTAAGAAAGAAATTGATCCCCAAGAAAATATTAGAAAATGCTAAGGAAAAATGAGAAATAATTTCTTACACGAATCATGTATCCTGCCTGAGAATTGTTTTTACTCCCAAGAAACTATAACAAAATTTGAAGGAAAAGTGAGAAATAGTTTCTCAATTTGTTTCATGCCTGAGAAAAACTTCTCATCGACACACAAGAATATATATCAAAAACTGAGAAATAATTTCCTATGCGTTTCTTGCTTCATAAGGCTTTAAAAAGACCGAACTCTTTCATTAAACACTGTGTCTCTAAATGCCACGGAAATTGTTTGCGTTCTTCTTTCACCTATATTGTGTTCATATAGTACCAGGGCTATACAAAAAATAGTACGAATGTATAATATATATAGATTACTTTATTTGGAAACAAAATACTCAGGGGTTATAATAAATGGAAAACATTTGTTGATCAAATTTTGATATTAACCGATCAAAATGCCACAGTCTTTATTTGTCCAAAGCGGGTTTGCTGATAATATTTACTGCTCTCTATTATAATTACTCCTCAAATTATTTTTTTGTCTGTTTCCAGCCCTGTGACTAAATATATTTGCTGTTGAGCTTCAACGAATTAAATAATGCGGGTGAATAAGTGCACGTGTTATATTATTCCTGACATGTACTGACGGAGTGTTGAGTAACGCCACCTGCTTCCACAAGCTATAAATACGAAAACACGCATGATAGATGAACATTCTCACAACCTTTGCTACACTCGATCAAATGGAGAAACCAGCCAATTCCAAGGCAGACGAGCAATCGTTGAAGACTGACGAAAAGGTGTCTGTTCCCGCTCGACATCCCAAAAGAGTTATCAAAAGATACCCGCCCATAGCTATGAAAAGGATAGATGATTTCTTCAGTGTGGGTTACAGCTCCAGCAGGGGAGAGCCCGGGGATCTGAACTACCATCGCCAGCGATGCCTGACATGAAGGTGTACCCTTGGCCGGCTCTGATCTTTGCACGTGGAGAGAGGAGATATTCCAGTGGGCTAAGTGAGAGCCTGCTACCAAACGTCATTTTTCTTGTATGGAAAAATATGGCCGCAATTATCTCAAAAGAGAGACTTCTAACATATGCACAGACGGATGAATGAATGAGTGAAAATATTATATATTTTCCCAAAATAATACATCAGTTAGCGATGGGACTTAATTACGCCTACTGAATCATGAGACTTTTAAAAAAATAAATAAATATGTTTCGGCCAAGTTTTGTGAAGTCCGTACAAATTCCTATTCATGACAATAAAACACTTTTCAGCCGATTATCCACTAGCAATGCTACTAGATACCGTTTAACTTTAAGTTTATCTTGAACAGTATATCCCCGCAAATTGTCTGGGTCGATTTTGGATAATCCTCGTTCATGCTGGAAATTCAACCAAAGGTGTTTGGTACGAAAGGGTTCAAGGGTCTTCGAATGGGTAATTTCAATGAGACGTTCATATCTTTCAGATTTGGATAAATGCTGTTAATTTTCAATTAGAAATGATAATAGCCACAATTTTAGATTGTGAAGAAAGCTTAATCCATGGGATACACTGTAGCCTAGTATATTTGGGAACTATATTAAGGAAAATATTTTCAAAACTGTTGTTAACCATTATCTTATAGTCGATAACACCTTTGCTGCAAAGAAAAAATTTGGCTTCACTCAATCCCAGAAGTTCCTTTGTTATTTTTGTCACGTAAGACGTATTTCCTTGACGACTCATACACAGTAGAAAATAAATTCTTGAGTGAAAATTTTATTGCCCAGTTTTGTTATTTGAAAATATTAATTTTAGAATTTCTTAACTTTTGCGAAATATTTTCTTCCATTTTTGCAAGTTCAAAAATAAATTCTTGCATTTCCTCATAATGAGAATTTAACTTGGTTTCAAGAAATAAATTCTTACGGTTTCTTGAGAAAGTAATAACTATTTTCTAATACCCGTGTCTAACATGTAAATTGAATTTAAATTGAATTCTAACACAAGAAAATAATAAATGATGCAAGGAACAAACCAGAATAATTTACAAGAATGTGCGTTCGATTTCAGGGTGTTAAAATGTGATTAATGTAGCAAAAGTCCTCAAATCCACGAAAACATACCTAACTTTCATGTTGTCTTATTAAAATGAACAAATGTCTCAAATTAAAGGTATTGGATGTTATAAAGCTGGTGCAAAAAATGACGGTTATCCAAGTTATGTGTATGGCTTAGTGAAAGAACATTTTCGATGCTATTACACGCAGGCATGTAAGACGTATTTCCTTGTCTGGTCACGCACAATAGAAAATAAATTCTTATGTGAGAATTTTATTGCCCAGTTTTGTTATTTGAAAATATTAATTTTAGAATTTCTTAAGTTTTGTGAAATATTTTCTTACATTTTTGAAGGTTCAAAAATAAATTCTTTCATTTCCTTATAATGAGAATTTAACTTTGTTTCAAGAAATAAATTCTTACAGTTTCTTGAGACAAGAAAATAATAAAAGATGCAAGGAACAAACCAGAATAATTTCCTTTGATGAGAAAAAAAGTAATTATTATGTCATTTGAAACATAGTGAGTTGGCCAGATGTGAAAAATTTGCCGTTTAGCGTTTCGTTACCAGTTTTCCCTGCATGCCTGAAACATTTTCTAATGTATAGAGGGGACACAGGCGCATATATTCTGTCCGATTTTCAGCTTACAATTATGTGCCTTCGATTTCAGGGTGTTAAAATGTGATTAATTTAGCAAAAGTTCTCAAATTCACGAAAACATTCGTAACTTTCATGTTGTATTATTAAAATGAACGATGTCAATGGATGTCATAAAGCTCTTCCAACAATTGACGGTCATCCAAGTTATGTGTATGGTTTCGTGAAAGAAATAGTCTCGAAATTAGGCAAAATCCCTGAGATGGAAAAAGTAAAATAAATCACAATGGCACGACTACTCCACCGAATCACTTGATCAGTATATACAAAATTCATCGGGCTACTGTTTTATAAATAACATTAGATTATCTTGTTTAGTGTCAGAGTGATAACTTAAAATGTTATCAGAAAATCCTTAATTTTAGAAATATATTTCTAACTTTCTGTTTACTCATCAATATAAGCAGATTGATCGTCAAGTTATAGGTATTTATTGTGGTATGGTTGCACAAAATAATAGCGGCTGTATATATTGTATATTTGAATCAATACAATAAATTATATTATCCTTTTTCCATCCCAGGTAAAAATAAACACACTGGCATGACTTCTCAACTGAAGGGCTTAATCGGCATATAAAATTGTCGGTAACTTAAAATGTTATTCTACTCCCAGAATTAAAGAAAATCTTTCATGTTAGGAAAATATTCGCAACTTTTCTGTTTACTAATAAGCAGACTATGTGTTATGTTGCAGGTATTTAGTGTGGTATGGTTGTAAAAAATAATAGCGGCTGTATGTTGTATATCTGACAAGCTCGAAAATAGGCAAAAAGTTTTTTCTTCTTCTTTTACTTTTCAATCCTTTATTGTAATCGCTGCCACTTATGCTGTTAATGTTCGCAGTGAACAAGAAATGTTGCCCACCATCAATAAATCCTTAATATTATCAAAAGCATACGAAAATATATATTCTATTTTCCAACAAACTGAGCGAATTGACAAGTATATGATATTATTTACTTGCCCAAAAATGCCGGCTGTTATTTTGTAAAACCAGTACTTAACTATTTTTCCATCAAAAAAAACCAAAAAAAACCAATAAGTTCCAAATTACTGTGATATAATTTGATTGAGTGACAATATGTGGGTTTAATGGTTTGTGCATATCTGATTAATTACAGGAAATAAGTTCGAAATGTGGCACATATGTTTTTCCTCTTTACCGTACGCAGACAAACTTCCAAAGTGTTTTGAATCATCAACTAAATCGTCCCGTCAGTATATCATTCTGTGCCAACAATCAGGCTACCATATACAAACGATTCCGGATTAGCTGGTTTAATGTTGGAGAAGTTAAATAAATATTACCTCACTGGCTATTCTAAATGGAGTGAGCAGACCGTGTCGTCCGTTACAATTACAATTCCATGAAAAAGAAACAGCTGTATCGCTTTGTTCATCTGCCTATCTTACTTTGTACGACTGTATCGGTAAAACAGGAGAAAACTTTGACAACGACATAACTCTCAAGGATTTTTCAAACGGATATTCTCTGTATGCGTTTAGTCTGGAGCCGTTATTTGAAACAGAACACCTTTACCTACTAAACCAAGATAACATCCGCTTAGAAGTTCTATTTGGAGAAGCCTTAAAAGAATCTGTTAACTGTGTCGTATACGCAGAATTTCCTTCAATAATCGAAATAGATAGGACCAGGAATGTTATTTTTAATTGAAATATGGATACAAATGAAATTCTCCGCGCCATAAACTCTGACATAGAACTGAAGAAGTATGTCCAGGGGGTTTATTCGGCAGACAATCTACCGAAGAGTGTCCATAGTCTCCCATGCGGATATATCGTTAATACTGATCCTTCTTTCTTACCGGGAAAACATTGGATATTATTTTACTTCACTGCCAAACACGGATATTTCTTTGATTCTGATGGCCATCTTCGGGAGTATTACGGAAAAATCTTTTTAGAATTTATACACAGGAACTGTCAATATTATTCTCACAATAACGAAATACTGCAGTCTGATGAGTCGCATACTTGTGGGCATTATTGTCTATATGTGATGCTCTATTTAACCAGAGCTGTAAAACTTAGAAGTATTGTAGAGAGCAGTTTCTGTTTTAGTAATTTCGAAAATGATTGCCATGTTTATAATTTTGTTTCAAATTATTGTTCTCATTGTGCAACACAAAAGCCGTATAACATTTACTCTCAAAGACGTCGATTAAGCTGGAAATAAACCTATATACGACACAAGAATTGTTTCGGATTGTTTTTTCCCCCCATTCGTTCATATTTAGTTCCTTTCAATTCTGCGTAGCTTTAGATACAAGCTCAAATGAGGTATGCGCTTTGTGACCGTCATTGATAAAAAATCTGATCGCACATCAGAGCGATCCGATACACACACCCATTCAATAATATATTCCCATTCTCTGTTTAACCAGAGCTGTAAGACTTAGAAGTATATTGTAGAGAGTTGAAGGTTTCCAAATAGTAGAACAACTCAGAAATGATATAGACCCTCATGGCGTTCACATAAACAGTCACAATCAAAGCGTGAATGAGATAAATCATTCGGAGCGCATAATTTTACGCACATCAGAGCGATCCGATACACACACCCATTCAATGAT
>JAVTVY010051112.1:0-26784 GCA_036873755.1 Hanleya hanleyi
GGTAAGAGATGAACCATGTTTGGAAAACGCCTTCATCACCTCTCACGCAGTGAATAAGAAAAACCATTTAGAAATACGTCTTCACACACCAAATCAAGAATTACACGAACTCGCCGTGGCATAATGTAATAAATTTTCTCTTCAAAAGACGGCATCATCACATAGCTCTATAAATATTTAGTCTCAAACAGAAGTTCGCTTGTATAACCATTTCAAATTTCCTTCTCGAATATAAATTCTCGTTTTTAAAACGTATTCAGTCACCGCTTGCCATATTTAGATCTAAAAACATATGTCGTTCAACTATCTTATCTGCTTTTTAAAGCAATGTATCCTTCCGGTGTGAGAGAAACGGTGACCCCCAGATATGACTGTTCGCTTGATTTAACCCAGCTCAGACACTGTTTTTAACTTGAAACGTGAAGATGTCAAACAGTGGTAACTTATATCGTGCTGTTGGCTACCAGAGGGTTTGTGATGAATAGTGTATAGTTCTCACGACTGTGCAAATCAACACATTTCTGATTGACCGATTCTTCTCTAAATGATATTTGATAGCCATTAACATTGCTGATGTAAGCTAAGAGTAAATCCACATCTAGACTCGGTTGCCTTGGACATCCGCCATCCATCTGATCCGTATGTGTCATGTGCTCAAATAACACGTCGCGTCCGACATAATTTTAGTGTATATGCTATGACAAGCCACCCGTTCCTGCACTGTTTGCCACTGGTAGTGGAAATTTATTAGAGAGGTTAGTCCACTAGCAGGACAATCACCGTCCGCCCGTAATCCCGTACAGGCTAGTTATTACCATGCCAGCACTAACAACGGCTGTGTATGTGGCTGAACACTCACATGTGTCAGCGTAAGTAGAAGCTAATATAACAACAGACCGCGCACCGTAAACTCGAGATCTCGACCCGGTTCACGTGAATATTCGAGACTTGAATTCGGAAGATGGGCGCCATTGTTTCAGCAGAATGCCGTTGATTCTAAAGAGAAAATTTTTCAGTTCCGTGAACCATTAAGTTTGAATTCATAACTTGTATTGCAATTGTTTTTAAATATTAACAATGAAAATTATTATTTTTTAGATGCAAGACATCTACAAAGTGTTGATGACAGAAACTGTTGAAGAATTCAGATACTTCCTGTACCGTACAGAACATATGAACAGCTTATGTGACCATTTAGATGATGGCACTCGATGTCCAGCTTGTTTTTCGGTAATTTTCTGCTATTCTTTGTCCACAGAATATTAGCAGCAATCTATTGTTCATATAGCCAGCCGCTGGTGGTTAATGGGTGCTCAGTGCACATGTGTTTGTGTCTATCACTGTAATTACACAATTTTGTCTTTATTGCACCAAAGCATCCTGTCTGTGTCTTGTGTGCTGTCCTCAGTGTTATATAGGGTGCCTGGTTCCATGAATGCAACTTGGCTGGGTGGTGCCTAGTTAGTTCATTGCAATATGACTGAAATATTGTTGAAAGCGACTTCAAATCCTACTCACTCCCTTGCCCACCACTCACATCATAGGTTTAGCCAGACAACTATCCAGCCGTCCGTTGGACGGCCTGACCTCAATTTTGGACGAACTAATATTTGCGTGGACAATGATGGACAGCTTGATGGATGGGTGACTGGCTTTGCCAGAAGTGCCCATCATGTCACATGAAAAATAAATTCGATTGAACCAGCTGTTTTTACAAATATCCAGTCACTCTCTTTGTGTTGTCATATAATATTGTTGTTGTCGTTGTTGTTGTGTGATTGAAATTCCCACAAGTGAACAACACATCCCATTGTGCAACCTTGATGGTATACACACACATATGTACTGGTATTCTTTTGCAGGAATAAAATCGCATTGCATGCATCTCCAGGTTCTCCTAAAACCTAAATAATTACTTGTCTGCTCAGCTTCATGAGAGCAACCTACAGCTTGTCTTTCGTAGTATTGAGTAAACCAAAATTCCAACACATGTTTCAATCCTTTTTTGGGGGAAAAAATTATACCCACCTGAAAAAAAACAACGAAAACATCATTGACAACTGTTGAATATTTGATATTTAGTTGCCTAAAATGGCTCAGAATGCATCTCCAGCCATCTAGGACCCCAGGACTTTCGGGGCCTATGTGCCCCGTGGATCCCAGCCTCATTGTGCTGGGATAGTCAGCTTGGACACCCTCACTTCAAATCCTGGCTAAACCCCTGACTCACATAGCCAGCAAGTTACCACCTTCAGTAAGCCAGTGATATGTCATCATGTCCCCATTTAACATGATGATGTTAAACACATCCAAAGAACCTCTCTGGTTAAAAAATCAAATCACTTGGTAACATGTACAGAGGTCACTGTAAGCCCAGTGTTATATGGGTTGTCAGACAGACATGTGATATCTATTTGAGACAAAGTGTGGATCTGTTTACGATTTCATCATTTCGTGCTTAATTTTATTCTTGTATGTGTATTTTGATTTTACACAACTGTTGCGGACAAGCTTATCAACAATAAGATTGCTAGATATGGTACCTTGTAATCTGAGGAGAGATATATCTTCCAGTGCAGGGACCAGATTGTAATGTATCTCACATGCACATCTCTAATTTTGATGACATTTATACACATAAACCAGCATATATGCATACTGTTACATGCACAATAATATTAAACATTATACCAGGGAAAATTAAAATCGTCTAGTCCGTCATTCATAACCCAGCCGTAGTCCATTAGAGAATATCCGCGTCCATAATCCAAAGACCTATTCCATTTCCATAACTGCATCTGCAATATTTCCATTAATTATTTATTGTCCATATATTTCACAGATTTCTCCAAAAGTATTCAGCTTTGATGCAGACTTCCAGCTGGTGAGGAAAGCTTCTTCGGGGAAGCAGTGGGATGAACCGAAACATGCTGACCACTTCTTCTTGGATCAAGGTGCAGTTGATACCTTTAAGGAAGGATACAATGCAGACAAAAAGAAACCAGATGTGGTAATTTTAACTTTTTAGTTATTTATTTATTGAAATACTGTACATTGATTCGTTGCTGGCCAGGTCTGTACACACTGTATTAGAAATGGAAGACTGATGGAGAGCAAAGAAATGAAGATGAACTTGGACCTGAACAATTGTTAGCTGCTTAAAGGAAGTTCTCCAAATAGTAGGTCTCCGGGTTATGGAATATTTTCAGTCTCATATATGTATACTTTGTTATTTATTGGAACAACATGGTTAAGCACTCCTGCCCCATTCAGTCATTTTATTTCATAAGTAAGATGCATATTTGACAAATTCCTTTTATGATCTTCAGATGGTTCAAGTAACATGCCTATGTAATAATTTGTAATATTTATGAAATGTGTTCTGTAACTTGAATCATTCTATGTAGTTAACTGTGTTGTATGTTGTCAGGAATGTAGTGACTTTCAAGCGGGAAGTAATATACGTTCCAAGAGCAAGAATAAGAAACTTGCAGAGACTGCTGTTTTTGGGTCAACATGTCGGCATGAGTTTCCGAAATACTTCTTCAGTCTAAAACATGGAGAAAGGTATGTTTTAGATTGTCTGTAATTATATCGAGCACTTGATACATTTTCATATTTTAAACACATAATATGAAGAAAAAAAACATAAAACCTACATAAAACTAATATGAAATGTATAGCTGACTTTTGCGTTTAAATCTATATCGTTGAAGCGTGAATTCTAGTAAATTTCGTCAAAGACCCGATCAAAGTGATCTCTTTGTCATGATTTGTATATATATATTAATTAATGTGCATCTGATATACCATTATTATTTATATACTATTGGAAAGTTGCTTTTGTCTGGATTCATCTTTTGTACAAATACTATATGACACAAACAGTTAAACTTCATACTACATGAATAATAATACATGTACAGCAGTCGTATGTATATGATGAGAATTGCGTTCCCCTGTCTGCGCTGCAGATGTGTTTTAAGGTTTAACATGGGGATTTACCATGTTTACCATTGTCTACAATAACATTTATAATAGTTATGGTTGCTTTATGAGACTTTCCTTTATTCCTTACAGGCTTGGATCGGTGTATCTCCTCAACAAGCTTTTGGAAGAGAAAACAGATGACTCACCCCTGTATGTGATGTATGATATCGCTTGCATCCTTGAAAGTCATTTGAAAGTAAGACTCATTTCAAAGATGCAGCATACACATGAAACTTTGTTTTGAAGGAAGAAATGAGATATATTCAGATCTATCTAATAATATTTGTTATCTACAGATGAATATGGAGAATACCTTCATCTTTACTGCTCTAGAGTCTCAGTCACATTTCATTATTCTCCTGCTCAGTTTTGCTGTTCTGCAATTATACCCCCCGACACGTAGTGTAGGGGGCGTATACTGGTTTCAGCTTGTCCGTCCATACGTCCGTCCGTAACATTTCGTTTCCGGAGCATAACTTGACAACTGCTAGTTGGATTCCTCTCAAATTTGGTATGCAGCTCACTGATGATTTCCACTGCCACAATCCCAATCAGCTTACTCGTGAAACGTTAACCACACCCAGGTATCTATGCCCTTACGGGGGGTATCTTGTAAGCAGCCTTACTGATCATTTTTATCAAATTTGTGCATCCCTCAGACTATGCTCTAGTTTGGACTCTAATAGGTCTGCTCAACATTGAGCTATTTGGAGAGGGGGTACTGTCTAATATTGACCAGCTAGATATTATTACATGTTTTGCACTGCAGCCCATCAGATCTGTCCATCGTCTTCGAGTGTTAATGCTCCTCACAAAAAGTTTTTCTCCATCTTCCAGAAAACTTGAAAAGGATTTGATATTGCAAGTTTTCTGTTGCTTTGTCAAATTAAGGTTTTGTATAAAATCCGTGTTGCCATGGGCCTTGAATACCATATCAATCCTTGAATATGTTTGTCTGCTAATACACCTGTTAACTAACAATTTTCTGTGATATTTCAGAAACAAACTGACCAGTCTTGGCTTCAGAAAGTTAAGCTTTCCATTCCCATATTCCATGCCTATGGTCATAAGGTGGCCTGTCAGGTAAACAGGATAGAAGTGTTCTGCTCTAAAAAGTATTTTTGTAGTTGATAATTTTGGTATGGAAAATACATCTATGCAACTCGTTATTTCATTGTCCATTTTCTAACATGATTTACTGATAAAGTTTGTGTTATATTTTTATATACATGATGTTTATGACTCATCTTCCCCTGATGATTTTGTTGTTTTTTAATGAAATTGGTTGAAGCATGATATTTATATCAATTGGTGCATCCTTGCTGATGTAATCATGTGGTTAACATTCACAGATTCGAATGGCATTTCATTTGTTCAATTCATCAAAATTTGTAGCATTTTTAATCCGTATACTTTTTAGCATCATCTGTCGATTCCCTGTCAGTAAATCAGAATAAATTATGATCATTTTGTGTGTTGTTATTTGCAGGTTCTTTATGGTCCAAGAAGAACTCCAGGTATTGGTCTCACAGATGGAGAGAGTCTAGAGAGATTGTGGTCCTATCTAGGGAAGTTTTCCAGGATTACCAAAGAAATAACACCGGAAAACCGTATTGATCTTCTGGTTGATGGCCTGCTACACTATGGTCATAAAATTCGAGAAAAATTGGGTAAGTTTGCACAACAGGAATAAGTCATAGGCAGGTAGACCAACCGCCACAGAGATTCTCGACGGAATTGTCATGTTGAACTGTCATCTCACATAGAGCTGTGTTCTTTTACATTTCCTTTTCTCTCAAAACAACTGGTGACATTTGACATTCATATCAAGATCTATCATGCTCGAGATCAAGCTTCAATTTAACCAAGGCCATCAAATCCCATAATATTGATTAATCAAAGTATGCCATTAGAGTAGAGAACATTTGTGATCGTCAGTGAGCATTCTTGAATCCGTGCAGACAAAGAGATGGAGAGACAAACCAATAACAATAAGGGGTACATTTTAAATGGCAGAAGATCTGGGGCTTGGAGAAATTACTGGAGTTTGATAGCTATTTGATCTGAGAAAATAAATGAAGATTGGCAGTGTAACCAAATTGCTCTAAAGATCACATGAACCATGTTGCTGGATATGTGAAGTGTTTGAATTAATATCAAAATTGTATTTCAAGACGATAATCATAATACAAAAACTGTTCCTCAGGTTTAATGTTGTGGGCTTCTGCAGATTTTGTTCATATTTGAGACTAGGCTCCTAATATTTCTATCTGTGCTGTCACTTGCTGAATATGTATATATAAATATTGCTGTTATTCCATTTCAGGGTCTAGTCTTACTGGAAAATTACAGAAAGCTGTTGAATTGGAGAAAACAAGTACTAATGCTTTGCAAGAGTTGTTGAGGCCACTGTCTGGTAATATTCATCCATGCTTCATCAGATTAGGGAGAACTACCTCTCTGAATGGGGTAACAAAGGTCGATTTTGCTTAATAAGGTTATCCATCATAGCAATCTAAAATCTTCAGGCAACTTAGCTGATAGATTGTACCATGCCATAACAGTTATATCCCAGTAAAAGTATGCAGTCTAACTTTTGATGTTTGCCATCTATTATTATTGCAAATTAGACAGATGACAATTTTTTTTAATATCCAATGCAGATGTTTATGTCCATGGTCAGATACAGTGAATATCTGCTTGTCCAATCTATTATCAATTAAGAACGACTTCTTTCGTATCCATTTTAGAGAGGTACTTCTCCCTAACCTGTTTATAGGCAGTCATGGTTCGCAGTTAAATCTACCCATTGCAGAGGCACTTGATAAATGGACCTTTGATGCATGAGGGGCACCTGGGGGCAGAAATACTATAAGCTGAATGTAATATCAGGGCATTTCTAAGTCATCTTCATGCATCTAATACAAATCTGGTGTTATTGACCTTAACTCTTTCCCCCATATAAGCGGGTTTTGACGGCTTGTGTCGATCCTCATGTAAGCATGTTTTCACGGATGTTCGCCTAACCCATGAAGACGGATTTTGACGTGTCACTGAGTTACCATGTGATGGATTACTTTTGCAATTTTTTGCGTTTACTTTGAGTAAAACCTAATTGAAACTATACATTTTCAGAAAGCCAAAATTTAAATAAATCTGACTATATAGACAGTTGGTATGTTTTGTAGTAAGAGTAAAATGAAATCGGGAGAGGAACAGAGATAATCGATGGAAAATGCGCGATTAGACATCAAATGTGTTTTGTGTGCTTCAAGAGAAACGTTCGAAAAATTGTAAAACCTGCTTCCAAATTCCTGAATATTTCACGTAGCGCGAGCATAAACTACCAAAGTATCTAACCTTGATGACTAACTCGTCAAATCTGCCCATCTGACTTTATTATAAACATTTCCCGGGACCTGTTGATCTCCCGTTTTAAAATTTACCCGCCATTCTTTCACCACGCCGTGTTTCGTGGACCCGTGGCCATGGCGACCACGCGCAAATAAACCGACGGCTCCAATCACGCCGGGCCTCTGAAAAGGTCGCTCAAGGTCGCTCAACCTTGGGCCAATCAGTGATGCTGTTTTACTTCACCTTGTTACCAGCCTTCGTTCTCCTTTTCAGTTATAGCTCGTTCTATACCTGCCATCTCATGATGTAACTGCGAAATCCCGAATGTACGGAAAATAAGCTTTACAATGGTATACGATAACATAGGGATTGCAGCGGAACAACAACAACAACAGAACGCTGCAAAATGTAGCTAAAATGCGACAATTTCTTCGCTTTTTTCGTGATTTCCAACAGACGGAAAGCAGACACAACACCTTTTCTCGCAAGATTACTTATTTTTAGATTAAACGTTGCTGATATTGATATAAAACGTGAACAAATTACGTAGAATGGGCCTGTGGGAGACCATTGGTAAATATTTTTCCACATGACATGGGACATAAAACGGGATATTTTACATCGCTGGAAACGTATGAAAATTGAAATCAGTCCATGGGTTAAAGACCTACGCCACTACAAATCTGTTATGGGCCAGAGAGTGAAAATTCCCCACAAGTCTATGGGGGGAAAGAGTTAAACTAAAACAGGATTTCCCTTCAAGTTTTAAATGTATCGTATCTCATATTTGGAGTTGAATTCTACTTTTTAACAGTCTTCAAATTTAAAAATTGATTGGATATTCAAGGGGAATGCACATCTCTCATTTGAAAAGTAATAAAGCCGCTGCTAGCCAGATTTGGTGACCAAATCAGAAGTGTTCCTGTATGGTATTATTCGACTTCATGGAACTTATATTTCCTGTTTGAAGAAAACCCAGATATGTTCTCTGTCGGAGAATACTGGGATATATTAGTGTAGTGTGATTGGTGAATGTGACAGTAGGAACAAGCGGTTTTTGCAAAAAAAAAAAAACCACCTGTTAAGCTCACTTGGGGTCACAATTATACATTCTGAAGTACACTACCATTAGCTTACGTACTATCATTTATAAGAACTGAAAACTTTCCATGAGCCTGGAGAGGTGTATAGAAACATTATGTGTATCAAGATTATTCGAATGATAAAACTAATCTTAATGTAATTCTTTTTGCTTTGAACAAGTATTTTTTTCGTCTTTCCACAAGGTGTTTCCGATGAAAGTGTTCAGAATTGGCTTGAAGAAGAAAAGACTGCATTCAGTTTAGCAGAAAGAAATCAAAGCTGTACGTAAATTTCATATCCACATATCATCAATTTCAGCAGTATACCGAGTGAATCTGTAATCATGATTATGGCAGATTTGAGTAATATGTATTTTTCCACAGATTCAAACTGAGTCACACATATACAAGTATGAGAATTAAGAACAACTTGCACAGAACCATGAATGATGGCCAACTTTTAAATTTCATGTCTACGTATATACATATATCACGATCTGATGACTGCCACCTGGCCAATCTTTTTATTTTATGATGAGCCAAATGACATTTGTTTGTAAGTTGCATAACCCAAAATACAATGCAGATTAATAGTGTTATTTACTTGTTGAATTTATTTTTCAGTGGTTTTCACTCCTCAAGAAGCATACAGTCTTGCGTTGGATAAATTGTATAGATGCAGGTAACGGACTATATTTCTCCCAGTCACATCAAACTTGTTGAACTGTGGTCCCATGATCAATAATAATGAAAATCAGCTCAGTGTTTGGTCATTGAAGCAGTCATGGCAGTCCATCTTAGCAATAGTGGTCGCAGTTGTCAACAGCAGAGACCCATTATGATATTACAGGCCTCCCATAGTGGCAAAAAATCACAAAAGTCATAAAAGTTTGCCAAAAATGAGTAAGCAGAATGAAATAGTATCAATAAAAAAAAATCATTGTTGGAAAAAAGTTGGTCACTTGATGAACTGCACTTAAAATCTCTGAAATCTGGTATTGGGCATGCCCATGAGTTCTAAGTATGTTCATATAATGTTGTACAATACCTGATTCTGTGTTGGACTATATCATTAGTCACATACATAGCCAGGGTTCTTTGATACCTGCTCATTTGCAACTTGTCACATATGACATTTTATCTCTTCAACCTGCAATCTGTATTCACGTTGACTCTACTTTTATGAGAAATCATAAAAAAATTATAATGAATAGATGATAAAAGCATGAAAAAGCATAAAATTTCCTTGAAAATAGCATAAAATAATCATAAATTTTCACAAAAATGGCATGCCAGTGGTTTTCATATCACAGTGAACCTAGGCATCGGCAGCCTGGGGCCCTTAAGTAGCACTTGTAATCTTAATATATGAAGAAGTACACAACAATTCCATCCCTCATAAATATTTCCATTTACACACACCATTCTAATGTAACTGCATTGCCTGTATTGTGAAAATGATACAAAGCATATATATATATTCACCTGAGTTGTGGCAGTTTAGCCTGTTCCGAATTTTGTCACATCTGTTAAGCATAGAAGCTGTAAGCTGTGACAAGTATACCAATAACAACAAGGTTAATCTATAATCTACAAATTTCTGTTCTATTAGTTTACTGTTATGAGTGAATGTTTTTACAAAAGCTATAATGTACATTTAGTATTAAATTACCTATTTATACTTCAGGCAAATTACAAGCGTCTAGTCCGTCATTCATAATCCAGCCGTCGTCCATTAGAGAATATCCGCGTCCATAATCCAAAGACCTATTCCGTTTCCATATAACAGTATTAGCACCAAATTCAAAAAGACAAAAGTATACATAAACATAGGCTTGTTTCCTGCAAGAGAGAAGCGGTCAGCAGTTTTCAATGATGCCGGCAAGACATCATGATGTTCCAAAATATCAAATCCGTATCGCTGATCAGTATTCTTAATCCATAATATTCGTTATAGAGTCGTCATCTAAAA
Organism: Hanleya hanleyi; assembly: GCA_036873755.1. Classification (NCBI taxonomy): domain Eukaryota; kingdom Metazoa; phylum Mollusca; class Polyplacophora; order Lepidopleurida; family Hanleyidae; genus Hanleya; species Hanleya hanleyi. The sequence continues at coordinate 10,399 of JAVTVY010051112.1, forward strand.
ATGATGCACCTCAGTCACGCTTTGATTGTGACTGTTCATATGAGTACCATGAGGATCTTGAAGTACATGGGCTCATACGGCCCCTAGCCCCGGGTCAAGCGGAATTAGACACATGTTACGAAACGTAGCCCCATAGATCTTGCACGCTACGTTCGTATTTTGCTATCAGCATGCGATATGTATCGCCAAATTTGAGAAACTTTGAGTGGAGGCGCAAAGTACAACTGAAAGATGACAACGAGTACAAAAGGCAAGTGTTCTATCATAGCCCAAAATGTGTACCATTGAAAATATTCACTTGGAAAATTATCATGTATTGTGACCTAACTTTGGCTTGCTGTGCAACTATTGTTGCTCGTCAAAATTATTACTTTTCCTTATGTCTTCCCTACCTAGCTTTGCAAGCATCAAATCTGGTGACCTGTGTGGGCATATATTCAGTTCCAGTGTTTCTGTATAGCATTGTGACTGGGAGTGTTACCTGATATTTCATTACTAATTTTAATACTGCAGACACGATCAACATGCTCTGTTAAATGTTTTTGTCTCTCGAAAATTGATGACACTATAAGCACAGTCTCTGTAAATGGACAACTAATTGAATATTTCTTATCGATATGAGTGTTGTATTATTTTAGATGTACCCTCCTGATGAATATACCTTTGGTATTCACAGGCGGAAGAAAACAGTGCAAAGATTGGAGAAGAAGCTGTCTCTTCAATGGGATATTGATGATCCTTCATTCAGACAGAACTTGTCTGCGGCCAATGAAAAACACAGAACAACAATTCTGATGAAGTTACAGCGGGAGACAGCAGAGAGGCTTTTCTTGCTAGACCTGATAAAGAAATATGCAAGTAAGATAACTCACATCAGATATTGCTATCCTGAACTAATCTCCCCACCCCATAACCATATATATTATGAAAGCTTGAATCATAGCACACTCGTGTTAGGCACAGGCCCGTAGGCTACAACACAGGCCGTACAATATTTTCTGGGTTTGGGCAAACCCCCCTTTTGAAAGAAATATATTTTTATTCTCATGCAAATGACCTTTTCAGACTGAAGCAAACCTCCTGATGTGCCCTCTTGAAGTGAAGGCGAACCACCCCTCAAGAAATCCTGGCTATGGCCCTGAGGCACATACTAACCCAGCATTGGGCCTCCTATCCCAGGGCTAATTGCCTGACTAACACTCGGATAATTCACCGAGTAACCCAGGCAATGGGTCCTGACCTCACTCCTTCACGATTTGAAGGACATGTGTGTATTGCCTCCCTTCAACCTATACCCCTAATTCTCTCCTCTTTGTACCCGTCAACAGACGAGGTCATATATTGCGATCACAATTTCCATCCGTCGGTCCATCTATTGGTTTTTACCCCTCTTTCAAGTTCGGCCAAATGGTGTTGTTTGCTTGGTCTGTCTTTCTGGCTTGTTAACACATTATCTGTCGAAGGATTATAGCCAGGCTTTCTAAATGCATATAACATTTGTAACAGGTCAAGGTCAAATTTTAATATTGCTGATCATTTTGATGGATTACATCCAGGCTCTCCAAATTCATACTACATATGCAACTGGTTTTGACTAGAAGTCTTTCTAATTGATTGACCTTGGCTATTTTATCCAGGTCAAATTCTAGTTATTGCATCATATAGAGGGATCATAGCTCAATTTTTCGAAAAGTTACATAACAGTACATATGCAATGTTAACTTGTTAGAGATTACATTTGTTAATTTGTTTGGCTGGCAATGTTCTTTCTGCTATATGAATGACCAGAGATATTGTATGTCACATTCATTCTGCTGATGAATTTCACAATTTTGTACATATTTTTCCTTCCAGGAGGCCAAGCAATTGCTATTAGACTTTCAAAACAGGTAAAGAAGATTGGAACTAAGATCCAGCAGTCAGTAGCCGAATACAATTTGTTAGGCGGCTCTAAAACAAGTCTGCCATTATGGTTGTCTTTGGGAGAAGTGAAGGACCCAGCAAGCTCCATCTGGATGTATCTGGAATTCTCAGAGGAACCTCGAAGTGAAGTGCCAACAGCAGTGAAGAGGCAGGCTGTACAACTGCGCTGTCTGGTGGACAGAGCAACAGAAGAACAGATCCTGGTCAAAAATGAAATGGTCTCCACCCTTCAATGGCACAGACACCAACACGAACTTCTGCAAGATGCAGTTTTATCTGCCAGTGGCGGAGAACTTGCTTGTTTGGTTAAGGAAGGTCTCTTCTTAGAAACTAAGCTTGTTGAACTGGCAGAGGGTTTCAGACCACATATAGAGGATGTCTCTGTACCTGCAACCTTTGCTGATATGGTTGGAATCTCTCTTACTTCGATCGATCAAAACTGTATACTATCTGAATTAGAGCGTGACATTGATTTTATTGAAAGTATGAGCAGTGATGAAGAGGATTCTCTGGAAGATGATGATGATGATGAGAGTGATGATGATGAAGATGATAACTGATAATCCTGATTCTAATGTACACTCCTCGTTTAGATATGTTTGCTTGGCCTGTATTATAGGCATGCAGTTCTGCTGTACTGTTCTTCTGGTCATAGAATCAGTTCTGTCACACGATTGTTGATTTAAAGGTTCTACCAAATACCCCCTGCACAGCATGAAATATAAGTTCATATTTCCTTTTCAGAAAAAATGACATTAAATCACATTGGCTAACACAATAAAACAGATCAGGAGAAAAACGTATTGAAGCCATAACCTCTGACCTATCATGTCAGTCTGATTACTATCAAGGCGTATAGTATCAACAAGTTGGTTATGACAGAGGTACTAGTGCGATGTACTTTGTACCACCATGGGGTATGATGACACCATCATTAGGTCAACAAAGGTACTGCATTCAGCTCTCTAATGTTGCTGGCATTACAATAAAAATGTCGCCTGAACGTTCACTACAAGGAATTGTGATCAGACTCAGTCATGGGTTAGCTGGTCACAGCCTTCACCATTTGCAAAACAGTCGCGGTAATGAAGAGGTTTCAAGTTCATATTTTCTAATCCTCGACCATTTCCAAAAAAAACAGTAAACTGCTTTTAAATGTTCACTAGAACATCTTCCAACAACTTAGCATCAAAAAAGGGGGATGTGGGCACCATTTGGTAGAACTGTTAACTAATTCAGAGAATTTCAATGAAAATATGTCAAGACTTCGTATTTCTGTTTGTCGTGTATTTCTGATCATTGGCCAAGAAATTACTTCTAACCTGCTGTGTATATAAAACAGTATTATTGTAAACTTATTCAGTGATTAAGTGAGACAATCATGTCATTATTCAAGCTCCATACTTTTTGAACACAAAAACAAGTATGTCATCTGAGTTTGCTTGGTTATTGATTGATTATGCACATCACATCGCATGGCATATTTGTTATCGCTTGTATATAAATGTTATATATATATTCATTATGTGTTTAATATGTGCAAATTGTATTGTTGTATATACATTTTTATTCCATCTGCATATATGCCAGATGGCATCATGTCATGATCAAGCTATCCGTACGGTCACCTGGCTTGGTGGTTGGATGACGACATTAATGCCCAAAGCGTTGCAGCTAGAGATTTCAAATTTGGTACACAGCACTGTTATGTGGCAAAGCGCACTCCTATTGAAATTGGGTACATTTCATTAAATTTTGTGATTTCCATGGTAACAAAATATTGATATAACGACTTTAATGCTCCGGAAGCCAAACCACTGAGGCTAGGGACTTCCGATGTGGTACATTGCATTGTTGGATGTCAAAGCACAAGCCTATTGACATCGCTTACATTTTGATGATTTTTGTGATTTCCATGGCAACAACATGGAAAATATCGATACAATGACTTTTATGCCCATAGGTGACTCCCTGTCTGTCCCAAATTTTGTTTCCAGACAATATCAGAATGACTCAATGGATTCTGTTCAAATTTGGTTCTTGGATATCTTGTCACAAGTCCAGTTGGATTATGTTTCATCCACATGATAAATGTACATTTGTTATACTCCTCTCCATTTAATTGACCATGTAATCATGTATCAAAACAGTACTAAACGTACAGAATAATGCAGTGACAACAGCAGAATGTTGAAGTGGCCATAGCAACAAAAGTTGTACTAAAGGGTAAAATGCAAAGGTTTGCCTATTTTCATTTAATATGTTCCGATGTCGGAACTATCAACCTATTTACTTCTTTTGATTCATATGAAGTAGTTTGTCTTCTAGTAGCTTTAGAAAAGTGCTCCAGATTTGATACTTCAAGCCTGACCGATTTTAGAAATATAATGTGCATTACTCATCTGCCCTTGTTTGACACTGATTTGAGATCAGATCAGTTTGTCGGACGTCAATACTTATAACGTTCAGTCCTCAGGGGGCTGGTCTGACTTGACGTCACTTTCTGGGTATAGCACATTTTTGGATGAATCCAGTCCCTTTTCAATAGATTTTTAGCTTCATTCATTGGGTAGAAGTCTTACCTCATCGACGAAGTCCAAGTATTCGCCCAGTGTTCAATATTTCTTGACTGCTTAATAATTGTATACAAATGGTAAACATTTGGAAGAGATTAGCATGTTAGAAGACCATACTGAACTGTCATACAGGTTAATAATACTGCAAACTATGAGCTTCTCCATATACATGCAATTTAATGTACAAGCTTCTACCCCCTTGCCTGGGCCTTTATGAAGTGAAATGGAATTGAATTGAAATTGATACATGTATGAAGAATTGTTGAACATTCATGTCCAACAGAATTTGTCATCTGTTGTCTGCATGAGTGTATAATGCTTTTTGTTACAATGATGTGTACTGATACCACATGATCATAAATAACATATAGGTTTAATATATGATTCAGACATAGGAACAGTATGAGGGCATTTTGGTACTCCAGATAGGTAGTTGATCAATATAGTGTGCTGGGAATTATTTGAAATGAGTTAATAAAATATTTGATTCAAGCCTAACATGTATTTTTTATACTCTATACCTGAACTGCAGGTTTTTGTATGGTTATCGCTAGACTAGCTCTTACAGTGCGATAGTGCTTTCTATCCATCTGTCTGTCTTAACTTTTGTGATCTACAGCTCAGGGTTATGGATTGATCCCATGCATTACCTATGGGGCAAAGGGGAACTCCAGTTCAGAGCTGTGGACAGTGATGCAATTAAAGACATACCCCAAACCTATCGCAAAACGAAGCCTATTGATTTTACTGTCTGTTAACATTCGTTATCTGTGCAGTGTCTCTAGTACCACACTTAGGGTATACTTATGGGACGGGAAATAGTTTCCCGGCTTTAAACACAGGCTCAGGATTGCAGAATAGGACATTTCAAATAAGAAGATACATGCAGTGGATGCCCCAGCTCCGAATCAGCATGGGGTCAGTGGCTGCTGCCAGTCCATGTATGCCACAGATCTAACTGTAACAACAACATTGTGATACATTCTCCTGTTCCTTCTCTATGATATGGCACAAAACTATCTATGCGATCAGTAGATACAGCAAAAGAGGAGCCGCATATTCATGAGGTCCTTTTGCTAGTTCCAGGTCAAATTTCAAGTCGGGCGACCACTATCACGGAAAACGACTCTGTCCGGAAAACAAAGCCACTTGAGGACACCACGTGGAGTAGATCAAACGAATCTATTCAACCACTCTGAAAACTCCCTGGTGAGGAAGTTTCGTCGATAAAAATTACCCGCCCCACACCCCACCCTCCGAGGTATCTCATGAAGTGAAAAGTAATGGGTGGTCTGATGCACCTTCTCCTGTAGAACAGTTTTCCAACTTTGCACCGAGAAACGAAGATAAAATTTCCGTTACTGGAAAGAAAATTAGTTTATTCCATTTTCAATATCTCCTGCCACTTTTAGAAATGTAAATTAAGCTTTAGGTCACTGACAAAATATGACCAGCAGCTAACTATTCCATATAGTCATATAAATCATCTCTGAGCAAGAATAATTACTTTAAGGAATTGGTACTGTAGCACATCCTTATTTATATTCCGAGGCCTAGCCACTAGCTTACCACAATGGATGCTGGTATAAATGAATCTTGATTGGAAAATGGACAGTTATCTTATATACTGGAAAAATAAAAGAAAAAATATAAATCACAATGAATATTAAAGTTACGTATACTTGGCTGAACCCTTAAATGTGCACAGCAACGTTGAGGTCAATTATGTCAACGTTGTAATTAGTTCCAGGTCAAGCCCTAAATTGACTGGACTATTATGCTACCAGGCGAAATATCTAAACGTTCGTGTAAAGGTGGTAGAAACCATGGCGTATCAATTCCTAATTCGGATTAACGTCTGATAAGGCGATTATATATATATATATATATATATTGACTGATATCTAGTTACATATGCGTATTTCCGCGTTGTATCCTCAGCCAAGGCGGCTGACTAAAGTTTCCATAAACAATTTGGATAAGAACGTTACTCGTCACCGCCATGGTTTGGAAAACCATAGTATGCGTTTGGAACGTTCAGCTGGCAAACTACGCTCAAAATTAATGCAATTTTAAATGAAATATTTTGCTTTATTTCCTCATATTCTTCCAACAGTTATGACATAATGCTACAAAAAGCTATATATTGTGTTTTCCGTTCTCAGATGACACGGTTTCTGTGGCTGGTAGTGTTCTTGTTGGAGACATTGACAGTAGCTAATGGGTACATACGTATCGTTGGTGTCGATCGCACGGGTTTTAGTCCCTTCCCATGGCCAGGAATCGCCTATTATGAGAAATGCAATGGTGGTCCAGGCGGCGTAATCTCCGAAACGGTGGATAACATTGGCAATGTTGTCCCAGTGAACATATTAACGTCTTACATACAGTTCCCAACGCCAGACTTAAATTCACCCACTGAAATGTCTTTTTATACTAGAACTATGTACATGATAAATATACATACTATTAGAAGGATTACTGCTCCAGGTTTACATAAATGGCAGTGAAATCGATGTGTATAGAGTTGAATGCATGTATTTTACGTATGCCGCGCCTTCATTTTGAAACGTTGAATTTGCGAGATGTTCTTAATTACTTGAAACATCGTGTGTTCCGAAACCATTAACGATTACAGAACTAGAAATATCTGTATATAACAGATGAACCCATTGAAGGCATTAAACATAAAGTCATGACTCACTCGATCAAAAGCTTTCTCTTGATCGAGTGAAACAAAGGCACAAGGTAAATGTTTTTGCTCAACATAATCCGAAATACAACGCAATAAATGTACATTGTCCAGTATCGAACGACCAGGCACACTGCATATCTGGTCATCCACAATAATACTGGACAAGACGCATTGTAAACGGTTGTTGAGAACTTTAGATATAATTTTATAGTCCACATTCAGCAAGGAAATGGGACGCCAAACTTTCAAATTATCCGACTGGGAGGGATCCTTGCAGATCAGAGAGATGTAACACAGCCTCTGTGAATCCGACAAGGAGCCCTCCCCGAAGGCCAAGTTACTGACAGAAACAAGAATGTCTGCTAACTCTTCCTTCGACAGACCATCGTTATCCGGTGACCTGTCAGAGTTCATTCCCTTGAGAGCATCATAGATCTCCTGTCTCGTGATGGGACCTTCACACACAAGGCGGTCAGGCTCATCCAAGACAGGAACATCTTTCAAAAATAAATTAGCAAGGTCATCGTAGATTGGATCAGAAAATAACAAATTTATATAAAAATTCCGACACTCATCGACGACGCGATCATGCGTCACCGCAGGTCCATTCGGAGCCTGAAGCTCCGTCAGCAATTTCTTTTTAGAATTGGAATGTTCCTTTCGAAAGAAAAATTTGTACGATTTTTCCTGATTGTCTAGAATTTTGGCTTTGGATCTAATTTTTTCCCCATGATAATTCTTTAAATGTATATCTTTTAATTGTTTCCTAAGTTCTAAAATTTGATCTAAATATTCATCAGGATTTTCCCTGTTTGCCTTATATAATTCCCTATACTGTTGGTATAAACGATCAATAATTTCGTTTCGTTTTTTTGCATGAGCTTTCCCAAATTTAACATCTAAATCCCTAATTTCACCCTTTAAGTTATCCCACCAATCTAAGGAAATTCCATTTGGACATAAAGTCTTATGATAACGAATGAGGACCTGCACTGCCTCATGAAATATCACACCTCGAACCTCTAGTTTTTTCACTCCACTTGTTGCTCTTGTAACTTGTAACTTCTCGTCAAAATTTCTGTGCTGGAATGCCCGCTCTTAACCTAGACCAAAACATGTGTTTGGTTTGTGGGCTGATTTCATTGGCAAATGCAGAAGAGTTCCAATTTTGACCTTTGACAGCCAATCAGAAGCGAGTATTTTGACCTCGGCTAGAAGGCAAGGTCACATGCTCTAATTTGGACGAGTGCGCAGGTGTTTTTGCGCTGTCAACATCCGGGTTTCCCAGTGGGTTTTCTCATCATTCCTGCGTCTTCCATGGGTACTGTGGTTTTACATCCGGGTCATCATCTTACATCCGGGTTTTTCCATGTTTATTGTCACGTGACCGGCAATGACCTTTAACCGCTGACATGAACTTTAAACTTTTAACCTTTAACATCCACATGTAAACACACCCATAGCGGTTCCTCCAGCGTGGATGTGCTGTGATGGAGGGGCTAATAAAAGGATTGACCTGTAATCTTTGTTGTTGTTGCTCTCTTTTTGGACTAACCAATCAGAATAGTACGTATCACCGACTACACCCGTAGAGCTACGTATAGGCGCGCATGTGTGACATGCTCTATAAAACACGATCCCACACCCCATTCTCACGGTTGCAGAGCCATGACGGACACCCATCTCTATGCGACTCGCATTTTACAGCATACGACCGTGGTTAATTCAGATATTGATCAAATTATTCACATTATTATAATAATATGTAATAGGCAAAGCCTAGAAGTGAGCGCAGAACAGTTCTTGCCCTCTCAGAGTAGTTCTGAGCCACAGGGGCTCGTTCTCGTTGTTAATTGGGTAATTAGATTAATGGGGGGGGGAGGGGTCGAGGTAGGGAATAAATGTTACTATTAGAAGGGCAGACACTTAGTCGGCGTTGAGACCACACCACGCTCACAAAACTCCGGTGTTATATCCCCTTATCACCGTTTGATGTTGATATTGGTGAACAAAATAGTGAGGACTGGAACCTGAAATCCAGCCCTCTTGTACTTCGTTATGAAATTGATGTATTATTCCATTTGCATTCTCACCTAGTTGCAGATCAGTGCCTGTATATTTTTTTCTTTCTGTATATAAATTTATGATTAACTCTAAGACATTGAAGTAGCAGGCAAGTACAGTTCCCAATTCAGCAACACAATTATTGAATTACAAATACCTGTCGGGGAGTTGGAACATAATTAAAATAAATGATCTGCCAGTACATCTCCCCTCAGTAAATTCATGAATTCTGCATTATTATTACATGTTCATGTATAGGCTTAATATAGATGTACATATATTGGTACTTGATAAGATTCTCTCTTTTCACAACACGGGGGTGAGGGGGGGGGGGAGGGAGTGTGTGTGGCCATCGTGTAAGTGTGCACACTCGTAATCTCGGCTGCTGGCCTGGCGTGGGTTCGAATTCCACCGAGGACTTTCAGGATATGAAAATAGCTGGGCTTATCAGTGTCCAGGGTAAAAGGAACTGAGGGAGCTCTCGTGTCCAGGCACATGTAGGCACCGTCGTGATATGGCTGAAAATTGTTGAAAACGGCGTTAAATCCTACTCACCCACTCACTCTTTTCACAACATACATGTACCTTTGTCTGGCCGGGACTTGCTGATTTGTTAGTACCTACCTGATATACACTTTCACAATCCCCAAGGGTGGCATGTAGATTTCCTCAAGTTATATTAAGTAGATATTTCCTACATGTATGTACAATGCAGTGTTGACATTATATATATAGATTAAATAACATTTGGCCATGAAAATTTTATGCAATTTTAACAATGTAACAAAAAACTAATAATAATTTACCCCGAGATAATTATCAATGTCCCCTCCACGGTTCCGTAGTTAGCTGTTGGAATAGTTTTGATATCAGATTCTATGACTCAGCGTATTTCAGTTTCCTGAATTGGGGCTCTTCAAAAGTAGAAAATAAAATTTGGGGAATCTTTAACCAGACACAACGACTATTTTCCGAGTATAGAAACCCTTTAAGGCAAGAGGACAAAGGCATTTTTTCCTGCAATTTCTTTTACTCAAAATCTGTAGATGTCAGCCAGATAGAGAAGAACACAAGTAATATCTACCGGTACATCATAATTTATGATGATAAATTACATAACAGATTGTTGCCTCTGATGTTCATGTACCTTTCTATGCTAACGCATGTAATTAACTATCTACCCAGTTACCTTCAATATGTCACTCATTTTGTTGACTTACCTTTAGTGCCATGTGAAATCATGCTATGTTTTCCTTTAACTGTTGAAGGGTGTGACTCAATCACAATAATCAACATAAATGTACATGTAAGTGACATTAAAGCAAATGGACTTTTGCAACATGATATTTATTTGAGGATCACCTGTTGTGTAGAAGACATTTACCAGTATATATGATACATAATGTCTGCGATTAAGTCCCATCATGGTCTCTGATATATTGTAGAATACTGAATACATTACTGATGTGGACTACCAATAAACGTAACTATCAAGGTGACTGAGAGTGAGCGAGTGAATATGATTTAATGTCTTTTTCAACACTATTTCATTCATATCACGATGTTGGTTCCTATTCCTTAACTATCGATAGTAGTATTTATTGTTTGTTCTATATTAAGTTAACATTATAAACTTTTCATTTGCTGGAATTCAGACAATAGTTCCATCAAGCTGCTGCCTCAGGACTGACAAAGGTCGGTGGATGCCCATGAAGGTGACATGTAGTTTGGACTGCAATCATCAAAGTTGCACACCCGATTATGACCTACAAATTAAACAAGAATAAAAAGTTGTATTAGTATATTATTTCCAATGTCCCTGTAATTTACGAAATGAATGGGTTGCAACTGAGATTATGTGGCCGGATAAATAATTTGCATTTGCCAAATTATTAGGATCATCTCCTGATGGAAAGAGCGAAAGGAGATGAAAGCCAAAATTGTTATATGGTGTACTACTGTTGCCTGCAGGAAAATGATAAATATTGATCCATTGGGTATGATATGTAAAAACAAGAAAAATAAATGAATAGTGTTTGACACTTAATTGATGTGCCTGCTCAGACTTCTTAAATTGTCATGATTATGTATCATTGAGTTTCTACCAGGCTAAATAAATAATATATCATGTATGTGTGAAATTTGTTCATACATACCAGTGGAATCAAGACTGAAATATACCATGGTGTTGAAGCAATGGTCAAAGATGACTGCCTGTAAATAAAGAAACGTAAATGATAAACGATCATATTAAATGTAAATTGAAATTGGTACCAAACTAAAAGGGAACCAAGTTATCATGGAGAAAACCGATATTTTATTCTAACAGTACATCGTGTATATTAGAACAATTTCAAAACAATAAATTAAAAGAAACCCCAAATGTTAAATGCTTTTTACTTTTTCTCAGTTGAAAAACAAATTTATTGACACTGTTTCAGTTGTTCTTTCATTTGCAGTTTTTCTGATGGGTTTATTTTCATTTGAAAGTACATTTTAACATTATCACTTTATTCATAACCCTTTCCCCAGCACACTAATTCCGAGTTTCTCTATATCGATAGTTATTGATGTGATAGGTCTTTGTCCAATGGTTGTTTCATATCTAGCAATATAGAGTAGTCACTATTAAATTAAGCTCCCCATAAAATAAATTATTCTAATTACATGTAAGCTAGACATAGTAAAGCATGTTCATCTGTTTAAAAAGCAATCCATTTTAATCCAATAATCGATGAAATGTCCAGATATGGAGCTACAATTTCAATCAATATGCAATAATAGGACATAGCATGTATGTAAAGTTCATAAGAAAATGTTAAATTTGTCTGTAAAATTTGATTTTTGCTTTGGGGACGAGTTAATTGACTCAAGGTTGCAAGGGGATGAGTTGACTTAAAGTTCGAGTTGGGGACGAGTTGCTTTGGGGACAAAGTGACCTGTTCCCACATGGAGAGTGCTGATAATACAATCATGTATTTAGGAAGAACATACAACATACCAGCTGGATGCATTACTCCCAAAAGATTTATGAAGTTTGTGTCATGGGCAACAATACAGCTACCACTAAACTGCATGGGAGAATGGAAAGGAAACGTTCAACAAAATTTTGCAAACATATGTTTGACAAAAGTGGAAGATTAAACTTAAGACTTGAGTCTGGTAATTCATTGGGTATATTCAATAATTAATTGTAATTCACTCTGCTGAAAAAATGCACAGCTACTGTAGAATCAGAAACTTTAGTATGGTACAGATATGAAAACTGATGTGGGAATTCATGATTTGAAAATAATATAGATACTAGGATCAGTGATACCAGTCAGTACATTAACCTTCAGATACTGTGCATAATGATTAAGATAGAATTTATTATAAGCGGAGGTTTATTTCCCGTAGCATGCTTATTTCTAGGGTCACATTGTCCCCACCGTACAAACTAATTTCAACATGACAATTATTCTCGACAATACCTACATGAAATGGAATCAAGTGATACAGTTATGCCTCATAGCATTCAGAGGCCTATATTCAATGTCTTTAACTAAATATAGGTCTTTAAATCATTAAAAAAAGATAACAAATGTTAAAATAGAAAAATAACACTAAGTAGCAATCGAGGAAGATGTGTTTTTGCAGAAATGTACATTTCTGATCGGGTTCTGAAATGATTCTAAAATGAACATGACGGGCAATACAGAAATGGCGAAACAGTTAATCATAAACTTATGAGATTAGCATAAAACAAAATGATACCAATTCTCATTGTACCCAGAAAACACAGTGTCCAAAGTTAGTCTATCTAAGCATTTGAAATACTAGAATACAGTACAGTAAACAACGGCCATGAAGTCTTAATGAATCTGTGAAAGTATCAGTATTCCTCATCGGTTTGTGAATCAGAGTCATCTGTATCCTGATCTTCTGATACGGGATCATCGTTATCGGTTTCCTCTGTAGTGTGTACCACTTCTACATCACCCGACTGTGCTAATCTGTTCTTACAGTTCAGTCCGCATCGGCATAGTCCCGTACACTTGAAGCTGTTCTTGAAACATGAACATCTCTTAGACAAAAAGTCAGTTTTGCAGCCACAGTTTAGCATTGATACGACAGCAGAGGGTGCTGGTTGTACGTCGCTACAATCAATAACCAAGCCGTCACTCCCAACCTTCCACCCATGCCCATCTAGCGAAGGTGGCGCCTCATCCTGCTTGAGACAGTTTCGGTTTATGAACGCCTGGTAGTTTACTCTCTTGACCTTCTTCCTTAACACATCTTGGCACGGTGGAAGTTTTTCCGGATCAGATGTGCCAGATGCGAACATCATAGACCGCATGTCGTTGACACTTGTTGTGAAAACGTCTTTTACCTCTTTCTTCCTAGCATTATAACTGTACAGGATGCAAGTGGCTTCCTCACAATTGGTCTTATAAGAGATATCATTCATGGGATGTTTCTTTGTTTATAGAGTTGCTTGAATTTCTCATTAAAAATATCTATGTGAAATTTGGCAACACAATATATCAGCAGCATATAGGTATTCCAATGGGTACTAATTGTGCACCCCTGTTGGTTGACCTGTATCTGTTCTCTTATGAATATGACTATATGCAGGCGCTTTAAAAACCAATCCATTCAAAGCCCGTTCCTTCTCATTCACCAAACGCTATATAGACGATCTTCTCGCTGTGGATAATCGCTATATAAATGACGCAGTGAAGGATATATATCCACCTTCACTGGATTTGAAGGAAACTACAGATAGCCCTACGGGCACATCTTATTTAGATCTCTACCTCTATAAAAATGAAGCGGGCATTCTCTCTCGTCGACTTTATGACAAAAGAGATGATTACAATTTCGACATCGTAAACTATCCCTTTCTGGATAGTAATATTCCAGTGGGACCTGCATATGGCGTATACATATCTCGCTTAGTAGCATTTGCTAGATCCTGTGTTAAATGTGAGGATTTTAATCAACGTCACAAAACATTGTTGCAGAAACTTGTAAAACAGGGCTATTCTACCAAGCGCCTCCACTCAAAGTTTCTCAAATTTGGCGATACATATCGCATGCTGATAGCAAAATACGAACGTAGCGTGCAAGATCTATGGGGCTACGTTTCGTAACATGTGTCTAATTCCGCTTAACCCGGGGCTAGGGGCCGTATGAGTCCATGTACTTCAAGATCCTCATGGTACTCATATGAACAGTCACAATCAAAGCGTGACTGAGATACATCTTTTTTTTTAGATGACGACTCTATAACGAGTATTATGGATTAAGAATACTGATCAGCGATACGGATTTGATATTTTTGGAACATCATGATGTCTTGCCGGCATCATTGAAAACTGTTGACCGCTTCTCTCTTGCAGGAAACAAGCCTATGTTTATGTATACTCTTGTCTTTTTGAATTTGATGCTAATACTGTTATATGGAAATGGAATAGGTCTTTGGATTATGGACGCGGATATTCTCTAATGGACGGCGGCTGGATTATGAATGACGGACTAGACGCTTGTAATTCAGATGGTGTCAAAGTTCTTCCAAGCGCAGCCATTGCATTACAGAATGTCAAATTATTCTGAAGCAACCATAGCACTCCAGATTTGCCTCGTACTTTGAATGCGCTTGTGCTGTCACAACCGGTGAATGGGTGCGCTCCAATCAGACCTCCGCAGACTTTCTCTCCAAGCTTTTGTCCAATGGCATGCACGTTGACGCATCGTCTCCTAGATACAGTTCCAGTGAGAAACAGACATCTGCTTGAGATCCAATTCAACCCACATGCTGCAGTTGCCAGTACCATGACATCGGTATCAGGGGAGCGAATGATCACATCGGGTTTTGGAAGTTGTTGTGAGGCATAATTTGCATGAAGTACGAGTCTTTGGTCGGCTTCTTCCATTCTGTACTCTTATTCTGGGATAATTTTACATTCCATTTTACCGCCAGACAGATTGAATTTGTAGCATTTGCTACTTGCTGTGGCAAGCAAGACACGCTTACCCAAAATCGGTATGTATTTTGATTGTTTCCATTCTTCAATGAGAAAATGAGACAGCGACTCCTTGAATTGCCCATCGCGAAAAGCCTTTTTCAGTTGCTTGTCCACTCTCTGTTCGGAGCTCTATCCTTGTGACAAAGCTACCTTCAACAGATCGAGCCCTAGATTCTCGTTCCGCACTTTTTTGGAAATCTGTGGGTACGTGTCTGCCACCCAATATATCGGTCCTGAGTTGTTTTTCGGTACATTCTTCATAAAGATTTTCAGCACAGTTTCAGCCAAATGACCAAAAGTCGCATCTTTACCCAGCTTTAGATTTTGGATAACTGGCATGGCATCCAGAATCATGGTTTGCTGACTTGACGTGCTCGGCTCATCTTTTGGCTCGACAATAGATTCCAGCGCGTGCATAAGAATAGGTTTAGCTGTTTTCACCAGACCGCCATCTCCAGTTGCCAGAGAGTATGACAGGGGTCCGAGCGGATAGCTGAGAATATCTTCAATGCTGACACTCCTTTCTCTGCCGATTATAATCATCTTATGGAAGAAATCTCGAGTGTACCTCACTCTGGATGTTTCATCATGTAGGTTGGGCTTCTTGCGATTTGACATTGGTGCAAAGTTTTTTAGACCAACTTAAGACCACGTGTCGTAGAAACCTTGAGATTCTTCAGGTGCACCATCTGCCTTTGGTTCTTTTGTCCGGTCATCCCGTAGTTCTTCCACAGAGCAAACTTTCTGGAGTATGGACTTCACAAACTTCACAAACTACTGAAAGTTCAGACTTTCCTTTCTGATGGGAATGAAGCATATCGTTCGCTACGTCTTCTGTAGTTTGTCGACCCGATGAGAGACGGCATAGTGGGCCTTCATCGGTGAAAGGATTATTCCACTTGACGATGGTGTCCGTTATGCTTTGGATCTTCTCTTCATCTCTCCTGACCCATACATTCCCAGCATCATCGGCTGTGAATACCTTGGACTGAGGGGTTCCAGTGAGGGTGGAACAACGGCGCATGAACTCTGCTCGTTGTGTGGACAGGATCTCCCACTTCAAGGTTGCTGCTGGATTCATGCTCATGTCAGAGATTCCCCCGGGTGATTTTGAGTC